>CANNZS020000132.1:0-24450 GCA_947561395.2 Buxus sempervirens
GTAGAATACAAGAAGTTGCGAATCTTGATGAATCGCAGCATGGTGAGAAGTTTTCCACAATTAGAGCTTCGAGAAAAGACAATCTGTCCAGGATGCACTATATACCGAAAAAGAAAAGAGGGAAGGCCCACAGGCTGCCATACACTGAATCCAAGTGCATTGCAAAGAAGCCGTTGAAGTTGGTACACTCGGACGTGGTCGTAGATCAGGATTTAAAGGCCAGGTTTATCAGTGAATGAAGGAGGCTCATGCCCGTCCATCTCTTGCGTTTGGGATTTTTAGAGGCAAGCAAAAGACTAAAAGGAAGGGATGAAGGAACCTTCTTGGATACCTGTCCTTGTCAGTCGTCTCTCAAAAGATTGATTCTTGGATAGCTTGTTCTGGACTTCCCTATAGGTTCTGCAGAGGCAGGGGAAGGTCGGGTTCAAAGGCGGTCGCCCCCAGAGGCATTAAAGAATCTTTCTTTCATGGTAAACCCAATCCAAAGGGAAAGGGTTGAAAGCGGGGAGTCGAGGTGTCCGTGGTAGGCGATGAATGGAGCAGTCGATCAAGCCAGAGGGCAGGAGGTTGGATTCAATGCTTAGTCTTCTATCCCTGCTCTTCCCGGGTTGGTCGATAATCCCTCTGATATTGGGGAAACATAGATCCTACAGAGCCAGTTTAAGCAGCATCACTAGAAGAAGCAGTGGATTCGGTTTCCAGAAAAAAGGCTTCCGTATCTGTTCTGGTTTATCAAAAATAAGGTTTTTAGATATAAGTGCCAAGCCCTGGTTTTCAAATATCTGGTCCAACAACCCGGACCAGGCAGGAGTCAAGAGAAGCAATTGACCTTTCCAAGGGCAGGAGAAGAAAGAAAAAGGCTTCGGGGGGTATTGGTGATCCTCGACTCATTAGTTGTTTCAAGCCTAGATGGGGAAAGGATCTTTGTAGTGAACGCTTAGTTTTTAGTTCAATGCTTGCTTGTATCAGCAGGCTTTTAGTTCACTAGTCGACTGGTCCTAGCATTCTAACTGGGTTCCGGGCACCAAGATATGGTATGCCAACCTCTGCCTTTACATTATACTGTCGGTTCCATCGCTTTCAAAGCTGGTCTCACCCGGCTGCTTTCGCCTTCTATCCATCAATTGCAGTAAGAGTGGAAGACAAGTCGAGTCTATTCTGCTCTTCCAGGCAGGTCGCTCATCCTTCATCTCTCAATCCGAGGAGGGCAAAGGCTGGACATGTGTTCTATCTCCTCCTCTTTCTTTGGCAGGTTATTCATCGATATCTGGGTAAGCCCAGGCAGTCAAAGTGTAGAAGCACTCTTCTCTATCTGTTGAAATCCCTCTTGATCGACCTCAGGTAGGGGATGAAGGAGTATAGGTCTGCCGCTGCTTGACCGTAGATCATACTCCCTTCTTGAATCTCCGGCGAGGCGACCAAGATCATTTGAAAAGCAAGAGGAAATAATATCAAAAAGGTTTGAAAGGGGCATAAGAAGGTCTCAGTCAACTTTAGTTATCCCTAAAAAAGCAGAGTATTTCACATCTTTTGAAAGTCTTTCCATTAAAGAATAGGAAGGTGGGGGAAAGAATAGTATTTCATGCCTTGATAAGGAATTATCCAGTTGTGTGGAAAAGAAGCCCTAAAAGCGATTGATCGAATGAAAGTCCCTCTTTGGAGAACCCTCGAGTAACCCTTCACTGAAGAACATCTTTTCTTGCACCTGATCTTTCTTGATTCGTAAGGTTATATAATATCCGGGACCAGGAGGGGAAAAGAGAAGAGTGCATTCAAAGCCCGAAACCTTATCTTTCTTTCAAAGGCAGGAGTGGTCAAACATCTTTTGCAGCTTAGGCTGGGACAGGTTATCCAATATCTGGGCCGAAGGGACAGGAGTGGAAGCCCATCTCTATCTTTCACTCTCTCCTTCATCGGGGTAGACAGAAGCTAGGGGATTAATAAAAATAAAAGACTATCAATATAAAACAATATATATATTTTTTATATTGTTTTCGATATTATTTGTAAATATCTGTGGTCCAGCTTTTTATGGATCCGTAACCATTGAAAGGCTGGACTAGCTCTTCTGACCCAGTCGAACTGGTTGATTCGGCAGTCTCAAACTCATGCCATCTCGGGGATTCGAGGCATGAAATACTATTCGAATCTCGAGGAAGGCAGGACGGAAGAGCTTTTCATTTGAAGGCAAGGAAAAGAGATGGGCTCTTAAGTCCAGGTCGAACGAAGACTACTTCTTTATGGATGGCGGGAGGCAGGTTCTTTAGTTCTCTATCCCTTGCAGGTCAACCAATGAATGATAGGCTATTCCCCTCTTATCCGGTTCGGGCGGTTCCAAACAAAAGGGAATGAAATCCACTTGAGTCTTCACCTCCTTTAGATAGATAGAGCCCCCGTGCTCCTAATGTAGAGCTAGAACTACAGCTACCGTGGAATCCGCGATCTGATCTACGACCACCCTCGCCTTCCAAAAAAAAGTGCTAATTGGCACTAATGCTAATGGGGACCATCGATCAAGAAGGACTTCGGAGACTGCAATCGAATTGAGAAAGAAATAGAAATATAGGACCAACTCTTCTAGTTGCGCCTCTAACCTTACTACGCTACCCAACCTGCTGATAAAAGGTAGAATTCAGCAGGGCTGCAGGCACGAAATGCCGATCAAATCCGTTAAAGGAAGCCTAATCAAAGCGGGCAAACAAGAAGATCTGACTGAGTTGATGATGGACCGGATCTCGAAAGGCGAGAGGCTTGAATAAAGACGTATGAGAAACGGAGGGTCGAGAGGGGCTTATTGCACGATCCACCCAACCCAAGCTAATAAATGCTGCATAAGAGAGTGGGAGGCCGGCCCCTGCCCATCTGGAGGTGCACACCTATTTAGTAATATATGCAAAGGCCTTTTGTGGGTAAAGAGAGAACTTCCAAATCCAATGACTTGGATTTGTTCGTACCATTCTGTCATCGATCACTGCTGGGTCGGTTGGTGAGTCACCCAAAAGCATCGAGAAAGGTCCAGCATATATTTTATATGAAATGATCAGC
Organism: Buxus sempervirens; assembly: GCA_947561395.2. NCBI lineage: Eukaryota > Viridiplantae > Streptophyta > Magnoliopsida > Buxales > Buxaceae > Buxus > Buxus sempervirens. The sequence continues at coordinate 3,046 of CANNZS020000132.1, forward strand.
GGTATCATTTATGCTATGCCCTGCATCGTGTTCGTGTGTGTTTATTGAGCTTTCTTCACTTCAGCGCCATGCGCTTTGCTTCGCTTTATAGAAGAGAGAGAGAGACCGTTGTCTTGAGAGTGAAAAGCAAGCGCAAGCGATAGAAAGGATAGTCCCTCGCGCGTTCGCGCGAACGACTATAAAATGGTGAGATCATTAGTGAAAGAAGGACCAACGACGATCCTATCCTAAAGGAGTTTGAAAGGAATAGTTTGGAGTAGGAGGAGTCAGTTTTCTTTGAAGATCGAGGTTGGTCGTAGATCAGGTTTGATCGGTCTATTTTCATTCTGAGGACCGATGCAGGAGGCGAGTATATATCTAGAGATTTTTCCTCTTATCTAGGCTGGCATTATTCATCAGTAGTCCTGTCCTTACACAAATAAACAGAATGGTGTTGTGGAAGGCAAGCATGGACATATTATGGAAGCTGCCCGAGCCATGCTGCAAGTAATGCCCCGCGCACTTTGTGGGCCGAAGCTGTCAACGCTGCTGTTCATATTTTCAATTGTATCCCACCTTAGCCGGACTTTATCCATCGCAATCTCTCACGGGACAGCCTTTTATTCTCACATTCAAGTCTTTGGATTGTATGTTATGCTCATAATCCTGCCCATATTCTTGAGTGAACCCCTTAGCCACAAGTCTGGCTTAAAACCGATCTATCGAAACATCAGCTTTATGCTTCAGAGTGTACACCCATTTCCCCCAAATGCAGTTGGGCCGTTTTCCTTCGGGCAATTTCACCAGTTCCCAGGTCTTCTTTTTTTCCAACGCTTTAATTTCTTCTACCATCGCAGCTTTCCCTTTAAGTGACAAGGGGGGTGAGCCAGAGCCTCTGCCAAGCTGGATGGGACTTTGGACGAGGAAATAGCTAAGACAAAAGCTCTGTATGAAGGAGACAATGCTTGATAGGAAACGAACTGGTGTTTGGGATGAGTGGTACAAGATCTTTTACCCTTACGCAATGCAATGGGAATATCAAGATCATCAGAAACAGAAGGACGACTAGGAAGATTCTATATAACATTATGATCAGAAGATATACCTGGATCTGAGGAGATGACCGGTGGATGGGCAGCCACGGGATCGGTGAGTTGTACCTTCTTCTTCTGCCGAGTATAGATCTTAAAGCCTTCCTTTTGGTGAATTTGATCACTATTGGACGAAGCAGAAGGGACAACAGGAGAACTACCAGAAACAACATCACTAACGACGGGAAGAACACCACAAGCTCTCGCAGGATCCGATCGACCTTAGGGTTTCCTGGTCTCCTTCTCTCTCACACATCTGGAATGGATTAGTGAGACCCAGAATCTATGTGGACGACCTGATCGTGACCGGTAGCGACCTTTTTGAAAGGTTTGAAATGAAGCAGCTTGGAGAGTACAGGTATTTTCTTGGAATAGAGGTACTGAAGCTCGCTTCTGGCATATATGTTTCACAACGTCAGTAAGTACGTCAACGACATGCTTGCTAAATTCGGAATGACTGGATGCAAACCGATTGGCACGCCGTTGGACGTCAATCTGAAACTAAGGCCAGACGAGGAGGAGATCTTGAAGGACTCAACCATGTACCGTGGGAGCCTTAACTATCTCACTGTGACAAGGCCAGACATTGCGTATGCCGTGAGCGCGGTTAGTCAGTTCATGCAGGAACCAGGGAAGCCACACTTTTATGCCGCACGGCAGATCCTTAGATATGTGAAGGGCACAGTCGGACTTGGGATCCTTGGAAGGAAGGATGTAGACTTTAGACTCAACGGATACACAGATGCGGATTGGGCTGGAAACTCATATTCGCGGAGATCCACGACTGGCTACTGCTTCAGCCTAGGGAGCGGTTTTATTTCTTGGAGTAGCAAGAAGCAACCGACAGTCTCACTGTCCTATACCGAATCAGAGTATCGTGCCGCCACATCAGCAGTGTGCGAGATGGTGTGATTGAAGAGATTGCTGGGAGATTGGAGGCAGCGGATAGACTATGCTGTGACGTTGAAGTGCGACAACATGAGTTCTCTCATGCTGGCGTCAAATCCAGTTTTCCATGCACGCACGAAACACATATAAGTCAAGTCTCACTTCGTTCGAGAGAAGGTGCTCTGCGGCCACGTTGATGCAAAGCCACTTTCTTTGGTATGCGCCATGAATCCATTCGGCCCCCGTGTGCATTGCAGAGTAGACACCCTAGGGGGGAGGAAGCTTTAAGGTATGCTAAGACAAATTGACTCGACCAAACACCCCATGAGCCATTTATTTGATTCTGAAAAATACAATTGACGGACCACATCATGAGAAAAGAGCACATCCCGGAGTTTCAATCACCCCTGGACGAGACATGAGAGAATGCGGGGCATGACTTGATACCAAGAGTGCTTTTGGGCTGTCATGTATATAGTGTGAGCGATTTCCAGGCTACTTCTGGACTGAAACTACTATGATTGATGCACTGGACCTCAACCCATTCTACTTGCAAAAGGCAGCTAGAAGGCTGAAGAAATGGGCGGACAAAGGAAGGCGCCCTTTGGAATTTCCGGTGGGGGAGTTTGCACCTACTAAGGTTAAGGGTCTTTCGAAAGATACAAAAGGGCCAAAAGCCAAGGTCCTAAGGTAAGGGGCCTTTCCCAATCGTAATAAAGGTAGGCAACGTGGCTTACCAGTGAGAGCTGCCCCCAAGGTTGAAGGAGCTACACGCCGCAGCCTAATGACATATAAGCAAGCCAGTTAAAGCCTTATCATGCTGACCCTAGTGACAAAACGAGAAATGTGACAAGCGAGGTCAAGCTATAGAAGAAAGCTTCTTCCGGTTCAGCAACAGGGGCAAGTCCAGACTCGTCAACAGTACCAAGCCCGGCGGGGGCAGTAAGCACAGAGGCCCATTCTACCTTTAGTCTGTCCAGGAAAAAAGAAGATCAATACAATACTACTTTCAAAAGAGTATTGAAGAGTGTTTTAGATTCAAGAAACGCAGAGGAACTTCCGCCCGGGGCCCCCGGAGGGGTCATTTTAGCTCCGGTGGAATTTGCGTATTCTCTTAACTAGAAATGAATATCGTGACGCTCGTGCTTCTATTATTCAGCAGGTGTCTGGTATTCCAATCAAGGCTTTTCCTTTCACATACCTTGGAGTTCCTATCTTCAAAGGTAGAATGAGATTTTGATATGAATAAAATTAAACGAAACAAAAACCACTTCAGTCAAGGAAAACGTTCGATAGAAGCCCCCCACGGAGCGGTATTATGAGTCAAAGAGTAAATCTTTCCTCAATCCACTCAGGCGGAACCCTCGCATTCTCTCTGTTGACCCCACAAAAGAAAGCTTTTCGTGCGTGCCACCCCTCTTGTTTCTTTCTCTCGATACGCAGAGGGGAGAGCATGCCCTGTCTCAGGCAGTATATCAGTCGTTAACGATTTTACCAGGACACATCCAATTGAAACTGTAATCCCAACCTCTTTTGAAGGAGCTCCAAAAAGACTTTACTTCAGAGCGGGGAATCTTTTCCAAACTGACTAATGAGGCTGGCTATACCTCTGCCTAGAAAAACAGGAGTTTCAGGCACCCTCGTGGGAGACATTGGATGTTGTCAACCGACCTTAAAATGCTCATAAACAGCTCTTCCCCCTTTGACTTAGTTTTCGCTCTCCTCTGTCTCTAGTAGACTAAGCCTGATCCTACTTTGCGGGTGCAGCAGGTCTAGGTATTCTTTTTTTTCGTCTGAGGGAACGTGGTAGCCCAGATCTAGCTAAGACTTGAGATCCAATTCTATCTCATTCTGATCTCGTTATGAGGGAAATAGGTGAGGCGAGGCTAAGACAACATATGGGACTTCCCACGCTAAGTTGTTCCAATCTCTGTACTAAGTAACTGAACTCGGCAGTGCTGCTATGAGCTAGATTTGTGCGTACAAGGGGCGTAGCGAAGCGAGCAGGGCTACCTTTCAGCTGGAAATCCTATACCTGAGTGCTATTTGATCAGAGTGAGTTGTAATTGAGCTTGATTTAGTTGCTCTCGTATTGAAATGCTTTTAAGTATGTGGGTGACTCATCGTCGTGAGATCGGTTGGTACCCTCCATAAAGAAGGTTGGTGAGTAGGATCACAGGTGCGGAATGTCAAAGGTAAGTTTCAATCTTGTATTGTGGGTGGAAAGAAAGTGAAAAAGAAAAAGAAAGGGCTTCGAGGATCTAGTTTCCACCGGTTTATCCTTTGTAGGTTCCAGGGGTTCACCAAGTGGATTTTGAAAGCGCGAATTTACTCTTTTCCTTTGGTGGTGTACAGTTGTGGTTTTGGAATCAATCTTTCTAGAGTAGAGTAGTCTCCCGACCGAAATCAACAATTTACATAGGGAAAGATCTCTTCGATAGAATAGATCCGAAGGGACCATTTCTCCTCGACGTGTTGGATCCGTCTAAACCGATGTTGCAATCAATGCTTAACACATAGGATTTCAAATTGTCCAGTGGAATCCTTCATCGCTTCGTCCACGAGCGGTCCGTAGAGCGCTTTATCCCTATAACCGGCTTTCTATCTCTAACTCGAAGTGCAGCTTGGATTACAGTCTGTGAGTGAGGATACGTATCGTATGGGGCATTCGCATGGAGCGAATTTAGCTTATGGTATGGCTCGAAGGTCTTGTCGTGCGTCTTGGAGCGAATAATTGCTTAAAATAGAGGATCCGTTCACATTTACATATATAAATACGGATTCGTTCGCGTAAAGAGGGGCGGGCCATAGCATAGGACATTCAACCGAAAGGATTGATCTCATACGATTGAGCCGCTAGAGGAATCGGCATCGCTACGAGCAAGACGTGGGATATTAGGCCTTGGCAAGGCTGAGCATTGACCATTTTAAGGTATTTTCTAAAAATAGACACGGAAACAGCGGTACGGTAAAAGAACGGAGGAAAGATCTACTCTTAACTTAATGGGTGAACTACTGAACGAGCCGAGAACGAGTGATCTGAAGGAAGAATGGGTTTTCTGAAGCACAATTGAAGTGGTGATGGTGACCAAAAAAGGAATGTCTTCGCCAAGATCAGATTAAAAAAAAAAAAAACTTTAGAATTTTATTCAAAAATTCCTCGCCATATTAACTGGGCAGCAAGCTCCACGCTTCTCAGTAAACTTCTAGCCGTACCCTGTCTGCCAACCTGCACTGTCCCGGGTCTGTCAATCCTGCAATCCAGCCTGCTTTCTCGCTATACCTTCAGGGGCTTAGGCCTTCTTATTAAATGACTAGGGTGGTCTACGACCAGCTTTCGCTTCAAACTGGGGTATGGAGCAAGACTTTTTCATATAGATAGGGAATTGGAATAAGGCCGGCTAAAGAATCCTTAATAAGCACTAGGGTTTTCTCAAACGGCAAAGCAAGAAGCTCCGTTCAGTCGTGACCCTATAAAGTGGGTCACATCCCTCACTCCAATCGCAACTATCACACTTGGTGCGTTGGTTTTTTCTTTGTGTAATGAATGGTCATTTACTTTGGTAAATCGGGTTTCAGATGAAGGAAGCATTATCACTATACCTTAAAGCGGTATTCCCCCTAATGGAAATATCAGTCAGTCAGATGGAATGGCTATTATTTAATTATTATTATATATATATATATTTATATTATATACTAACTCTTTGGTTGGAACGACTGCCTACCCTTGGCCGCCGAAGTGGTGCTTGACATAGGCCGCACCCGTCATTCTTAGGCCACTCTCGTCCAATCCATCGAGGACCATTCTCCTTCGTAAGACATCCGGCCCAAGGTTGGTCGTAGATCAGCTGTTGCCCATGGCTGGCCCGGGAAGTAGTCTGATCGAGGTATCGATCCTAGTACTCGATCTCCAGTGGTATAGTTCGATCTTTAGGGGCATCAGGGACAGCGAGAAGCTTCTCACAGAGATAACTCGCATATGAAAGAAAGGATGCTTCGCTTGCCCCAAAGCATTAACGAGGCGGTTCCTGCTTCTAGCGCGAAAGCACGCAAGGAGGGAGCGCGGGCCAAATACAGCCCACCTAACAGCAGCTAGAAAGGCTATAGGCGCGAAAGAAAAGCGAGCAGGGAATTCGGCATCATATCGGTTAGCTGAGCCAGCCTCAAGGAAGAGCTTTGATCCGTGCCTTGAACCGACTTTCGAATGAAGTTTCGTTCCGGGTAGTAATATCAAGTGATCTGATGATCCAGCCTTTGTGGCCTGGTTGAAGAGTTTCCTGAATGGAATAAGCATTCAACCGACCATTTCCTTTCCTAAATAAGGGTCCAAAAAAGCTTTCTTCTACTTTGGAAAACTACCTAGAGATAACTCCCTATTTCACACTAAGGGAATATTAAGGCTTCCTCTAGTTAGCAAGTATATTGGATGTACGCTCGTAGGGTTATTTTTCCTTGTATTTTGCTTTATTGAGGTCTCCTCGTAGGTAAAGTACTACAAATAAGGTATTGTTAAGCAAGAAAGTCAGGGTTGTAAAAGATATTGGATAAAAGGTAGTAAAAGAGGTCTAGGCACAAACTACCTAACTACACGAGTCTCCTGGCTGCCGTACTGGAATAATATATATATAGTATATAGAGACTTTCTCCAACGGCTGCCTTCTTGTGGAGCCAGTGCTAATAAAGGCGTGGGTTGGGTTTAAAGGATAGAACCTTTCTTGTACTGCTGATCCCAGGTGCCCAAAGCCGACGGTTTCTTAAAGTCAAGTATATGGTAGGATACCCTTCCGGGTACTCTCTTACTAAAATATTGATTCTATGGATAATAAAACCTAGGGTAACCTTCTCTTGTTGTTAGGGCAGTAGTCGCTGAGCTGCGATCTCCGAGCTCCGGTACGAGCAAGGGGTGAGCTGTTGTTAATAAATAGGCGTGAAAAGTACACTTACTTCTGTAAACACCAGGATGGATTGGTGTGGTTCCTCTACGCCTAGGACACCAGAATATCGAACCATGAACGAAGAAAGGCATGATGGAAATATGGGCTAGTGATTGTTAAGCCCCAATTCTTGACTGGAAGGGACACCAAAAGCTCTGCCCTTCCTCCTATGAGATTGATTGAACTTCTTGCTACATAGAAATGCCCTACGAGACAGAGTAATGGGAAATTTTAATGCGAGAACTCAAAGAATGGAGAGGGAAGATATTGAACGGAAGCACGGGAACAAGCAACGGATTACTTGCTAAAGGAATGCTTACCGAAGGGTATAGCCCTATGTATGTATACTACAGCCTTTCACTCCTCAAGTCAGGCGACCGGAGGGGAGCGCTATTTATAATTAGCAAGGAATTCTCCAAAGCGAGGCTCCTATTTACTCCCTGAGGCTTAGCGCAGGCGAGTCCCGAGCTAGTACTAGATAGAGGGAAAGGGGGATCTTGAATTACAGGAAAGGAATAGCAGACCGTGGAAAGCGACTCTCCTAAACGGGAACAAGCAAGGGCGTTTAGGGCTTTTTGTTGTTTCCTTTTCACTAAAAAGAAATGGCCTTCTAGCGATAGAGACTAACAAGGGAACTTACCAATACTAAAGGCGGATCGATCAGGCTGAAGTGTAGCATCTCAAGCAACTCTGTCTTTTGTACCTACCCTGTACTGCCGAACGTTTGCTACAGTTATAATCCTCTCTAATAACTAATAAACCGATTAAAGCGATTGAAACACAGGACCCTTTTCCTTACAGGACCATTGCGACAGTTGTTGATACCGATACTGTTTACCTCAGACAGCTCGACCGGGAAGACCTCTTACGAGAGTTGCTTGCCTTAAAATATTGACTGCTTCTATTCCCGTTATGCCCCTATTCTATTTAACTGCTTTCCTTAACTAAGACTTCCCTTAGGCTGGTTATTCCTTGCTTGACAAACAAAGAGAAGGAAAAGGAATTTACTTTCAGAGAAGAGAAGAGTTTACTAGAAAGCACTGGAAGGGAATCGCTATCGTATCTCGGAAGGACGGGATTCCATCGAACGGAAAGCCTTCTGACGCCTTACCTTATTAGCGAGAGTTTTGACTGGCAGTAGTACCCCCCTTTAACAGGACTTCAGCTTACCTTACAGAAAAGAGGCCTACGAAAGATAATAAAAAAGCCTACGTCTTATAGCTAAACAGTCATAAACACTGCTTGGTTAAAGACAGTGCCACTACTGAGTGTGAATAGGATCCTCAATCTCTACTTGATCTGTCGTACCGCAAACACCTTGCTCATATTTATATTTGGCTGATGTGCCATGTCGTAGACACGCCATAGAAGACCAAAACGAAGAATAGTACTTTCTTTGTTCTGGCGTTTCCAATGGCGCTCTACAACAGGGTAATCCAGCAGATCAAGAAGGGGAGTAGAGAGATTCAAACCCGTCTCAGCGTACCATCGAACCCACTTGAGCCACTGCTCCATCCAACCCCGGATGAGAGTATACTCAAGGTTAGCTTCGCTTTCCATGTGGGACAAGGTCGCATCATCCTTCGGATCGTCGGCCACAGGACGGACCTCAGATCCTTAGGATTAGGACGAACACCCTCTCTTATTCCGTGATTCTCCCTTTCAAGTCAAGTAAGGATGGACCAGTCGTTTAGAAACCACTCGAAAGATAGCGGAGTGAAGAGACGAGGTCGAGACACAAATCTCTCAAGACGTCGCCATCGAGATGATCGACGGTGACTCGGTTTGCTTAAGACTCTATAGCCCGCGCCACCAAGGCGCAACATCGTTGCGAGACTAGTAACATTATACGTGTCACGCACGGTGGAGAGGCCAAGAGTTTTTCTACATAAAAGAAGAGACTTAGCTGATATAGGTGTTATATCAACAGTCCCATTCCTTATGATGAACTTCTTAGCAAACTCGAAACAACCTAAGTTGGATATTCAATCTTTCCCGTAGGAAATTTGCACATTCAACGCAGAGAGTTGAGGTACTCATCCGCGACCCTACTGTCGGTGATGACAACATCGTCACCTAAGACAGCATAGGACGTGAATCTTCCCTCTTGGGGATAGACCTTGTTTGCAGCTAACCATACCACCAGTGAGTTAGACTAAAAAGAGGCCAGGAAGAGTAGTGTAGTAACCTAACGGTTGTCCTACTGAGAAAGGTAATCGCTGATATCGCTTTACCAATGGAGGTCCTGTCAAAGCATGACAGAGCCCCAGTGACGAATTGACAACTGCGGATGCAGTATACGTATCAAACAATAAGGCAAGCGCCTGAAAGATGAGCACTCGCGGCCATCTATCAGTTGCAGACTTCATGTCAAAGCTATAAGCTTGACTAGAACAGCTGCCTTAGGGGTTTTGATCGTATGTACCATCACACTTAAGACGAGACGACGAAGAACATTCATCGCCCAGTCGTGGTACGGCTTTAATAGCCGCTGCTTCACATAATTACCTATCACAAATAACCAACCTTAGCTTACCAGCCCCGGCTGGCGCTGCGGCTACCCTGCTGTGAAAGACCTCACCGATTGCTGCATCATCCAAAGCTGGAAATAAAGCAGCTAAATATCGGTTTTCCACAAAAAGTGTCGGTTGGTAGAGAGCTTCTCTTATAAGCGTTTCCCAAAGAAGACCGGAAGGAATGATTCCCTCTGTCTCTAACTCGACACGTGTGTGACGAGCAAAAGACGCCAACTCAAACTTTAGCGCAGGAAAACAGGAGACGAATAGTCTACCCGTTCTGCATTTAGGTGAGTTCGGTAGGGACTTCCAGGTAGGAACCCAAGACATACCTTGTACTACGGGTATATCTTGAATCCACGGGAGGTAGGTCTTTTGTAGATAACTTCACTTTTCAGTGAATTCTCTACAAATAGACAGAACACCGGAGAACACTGTACATCTCTCAATAATCGAAGAGAAGGTGTCATATGACGGTCGTTTACAGACTGTCACGACCCTACAAACCGAAAACCAAGAAAGAAAGGTACAGTTGAACTAACCGGTCTGCCTTTACGCTTCCGGATCATCTTACGATGAAAGGGAGGAATGATTCTAGGCAATCCCGTCCGAGTCAGCGACACAGCTACAAAGAGATCTTTGACTGGTTCTGACGCTCCGTAGTACGAGCGACACTGAACACTGCTTAAGATAAAGCGCAGTGAACAGCAGTCCGGATCTCCGTGTAAGCCTAATCACTTGTTTTGCAAACAAGAAAGAAGAGGCTATGCACACCTCAGTAGACAGACTGTTTGAGATGACTAATTGGGCTCTTAATATAAACCCTTTAAGCCATAGAGATTCACTCATAACAGAAGGGCCACCTATCGTGCTAATAAGAAAAACGAGCGATTGCTAGCCTTATTAGTGAGTCAAGTAGTCAAGGTCAGTAGAGCGGGAAGAAATGTTCCAAGCAAAGGATATTGAAACCGATGAAGCAAACAACGGCTACCAGAAGAGCGGCATCCGTTTTCCACAGGACAATTGCGAGAGACCAATTCTCGATAGAGGAAAGTACGACAGAAGACAGGGTCAGACGAGATATTGACAGGCTTGAATGGACTGGTAAGGGACAGACTGATTGATTACACCTACCAGGCACAGGACTTATTGGCTTAAGAAGCAAGCCAAAGAAACAAGAGATACTTTTTCTCATTCCCATTCCCATAAGAATGAATACTATGATTCGCATTTCGAACAGGCATAAATACAGCATCTATAGGATAACGTCCATCTTGAGAGTTTTTCGGTGTTTTCATATTATATCCGCGATTCCTCTCGATTTGTAATCAAATACACAAATCAATTGGTTCTGTCAGGCTAGCTATATGCTGTGTAGTATCAACGATTTCTACAGAAGGCGGTGAGATGATGTCTTGAGCGGTTACGTGTCTAGGACCCCTGACGCAAATAGACGCGTCGCGAGTTCCATACAAATTACTTCTCAATACAATTTCTTTCAAATTCATTAAAATTTCATGTACTGATTCTTCAATACCTACTATGTTAGAATATTCGTGTGGTATTTTCTCAGATTTTGCACATGTGATACATGTTCCTTCTATTTCTCCAAGCAAAGCCCTCCGCATCGCGATGCCTATCGTATCAGCTTGACCTTTCATAAGTGGAGACAGAATAAAACGTCCATAATAAAGACGCTTATTGTCTGCTCTTGATTCAACACACTTCCACTGTAGTGTCCGAGTACATACTCTTACTTCTTCTCGAACCATAGTAATATTACAGATCATTGAATCATTTATTTCTCTTGAAATCAGTTCAATTCTTATTTCTACACACGTCTTTTTTTAGGAGGTCTACATCCATTATGTGGCATAGGGGTTACGTCCCGTACGAAACTTAATAGTAGACCACTTCTACGAATAGCTCGTAATGCTGCATCTCTTCCGAGACCAGGACCCTTTATCATGACTTCTGCTCGTTGCATACCCTGATCCATTACTGTACGAATAGCATTTCCCGCTGCGGTTTGAGCAGCAAAAGGTGTCCCTCAAATTGTTCCCCTGAATCCACTAGTGATGCCCCTTAATTATATTAATAATTATAATATAACTTTATATAAATAAATATCTCTTGCTAAGCAATTTTATAAATACTCTACTCGAAAGACTCTACTCGAAAGACTCTCCTCTTACGTCTTAACTCATAGTTTTTCTCAAGCTATTTCATTTGTTTCGTGGGTTCCTGGTGGAACCCTTAGTTTAAAGCACTCAAACGTATCCTTTTTTAGTCTTATTATAAGTTCACTCTTAACTCTTACTTTTTGTAAAGGATAAGAAGGGCTTCGATCCATTGTGATTGTGATTTGGTGTGGCTCTGCCATAAAACAGAGAGCTCGTAGGCCTTATTCTGCAGATAAAAGAGCGACCGTAATTCCCCCCTTTAGATAGCGAGAAAGGGGTCGTAGGTGAATCTCTCCATATAGTAAATGACTTATTCCGGGGGCTTTCAGTCTCGTCTTCGTTTTTGCTAGTTTGGTCATTGACCCTTTAGCCTACCTTTCGTTTATGTACTACAATTCCAGAACCCTTTGCTTGTGTTTGTCAGCACCTTACCTCAACTGTAAGTAAAAAGAAGGCGCATACATTTCGATACGAAAAACTCCAACACCAGACACTGCGGGAAAAAGCTCAAAAAGAAGGGGGACTTCCGAGAAAGCCTCAATAAGCTAATCCTTCAGTTAGGGAGATACCCGTATGGGTGTACTTACACAAACTTTACTCTTAGAACCAACCCCGGGGTTGTAGGCAACTGGGATCACGTTTCAGTACAAAGAAATTGGTAATAGAATTAGGTTGTTGAATCAGATGTCCTGCTACTATAAATAAGAACTATGCCCTGGGTCTGCAGCTCTTTCCTCGAGATGTGGGGTGAGATCTATTCTCGTCCTATTTTGCGCAATAAGAGAAAATATCTGTTTTTCGGAAAATGGGACGCGAATGCTCTGTTCTTGTTTTCTTGTCTTTTTTCCGAGGAAGTAGCCCCAGCTTGCCTGGTTTACCGGTCCCAGGTCATTCTGCCATACGAATTTATGAAAAAATTCCACGAACCGACCTTTTTGCGAGACTACTATTATGGCGCTGAATGTGCCGATACTCTATCTATGTCTATTTCCCTCGTTGAATGGCCCTTGCCTGTCGTCGGAGTTACCAGAGTGAACGGGGTTCGAGGAAACTACTTACTAATAGATAGTCGGTTGTGCAATAAGATGTCCTGCCACTAGGAAATGGAAGCCAACTCCATCGAGAAGCTAAAAGCGCACTAAAGGGATAACGCTTAGTGACTGGAACAAAGTAGCTCCATAGGAGTAGGTGAAGGATTTGAATACTGCAGAAAGGCAGGTTGGAGAATGAGATTTGGGGCCAATGAGAAAACACCCGTAGGAAAGAGTCTCGAGAAGGGAATACCCATCCAATCTCATAGAAGGTGGGTGACCGCAGTACACGAAAGGGCTATCCATTTCTATACGAAAAAACCGAACCACGACTTTTATTTATTACCAAAAAATCTAGAGTGCTTGGTCGGAGATAGCTGCTCAGGAACTGCTCGCCTAGGCACGATCGCAGACAGAAATGACCTAACAAGAGCTGCAAGCGAGAAAATCCAGAAGAGATAGGATAGTCGACTTAGTCTTGACTGAGCTTTGACCCTGCTACGAGAAGAGCTTCGGAGGAGGGATTTTCAATTCAATTACTTTATCGAGATCGAGGAAGAAGACGCAGGCTCCCCATATAGTAAATCTGTCTATTCCAGTATGGCTGCATTCAGGCTAGTATGATGTCTCGGTACATTCTTCCTAGCCCTATGTTGTTTGACGGGACTATATCTACTCTCTTTTAGAACCCGATTACGTGAGATGCTTTAAACTCGAGATTCTTATAGATGGAACTGGCCATAGAATCGATAGACTGAGATCGGATCATCGGATGCTTCTGCTCAAGACCTACTTGGTTTGGTAAACAGGGATCGGTCAGCCTTCTTTTCCATTCTTTTCAGACAAGACAATTGGATCACATTTGAAAGACAGATAAAAGGCTACTTCGGGGAGAGATCTACCTTGATTGGTGTGACCTGATTATGAGTACACAGATTGATTGGGTTTCACAGCTGATAACTCGAATTCTACTTCAAAGAAGGGCTTTCCTCGCTCTCGATTGCTAGTAACCTATGTTTTAACGAGGAAGGATCTCAAGCCCTCGGGCGCTATTGATATGATATTGAAAAAGGTATCACGTAACGAAGAACGAACGAGAGTCCTTTGCTCCTCTGGGATATCCTTCTACAGTTTGATTCTCTTTCCTGAGTAACCAAATGTTAAACTGATTGGGGAATGGTGGACTTCGACCCCGGTGTTGTTGTGCCCATGCGAGTAGGGCGACGAAGGTTGTCCGCTTTCTTTTAGATTTAGTGTTGTCAGGCCTTTCGATTCCACCAAGTCCTAATGATGGGCTAGTCCCAATGGAAGGTTCAAGTAAGGCGCTTTGCCTTTAGCCGAGTGCTCATTCAATCCTGATCCCCGATCTGTTTTTGAGTCTCACATCAGTTGATTCGAAAGAGCCTTCTTTAGAGATGTGACAGTCTGACTGAACTGAGCTCGCTCCATCTCTCAATCAATCTGTCCAATGATGGCACAAACCAAATTCTACTTTTTGATGGAATTCAAAGATATGAATTAACATCTCGATCGGGTGAGTGTTCATCATCAGCAAGCGCATTCTCAGAGTTCTCATTCTCATCTTTTATCTGTTCTAGCTCATTCACCGATTCTGGTAACCCATTTTATATGGGAGAAGGCAGCTTTCAATCTAGGGTGTTAGACTCAGCTCGCGCATCAACCACTCGCGTCAGAAAGGTTGGAATTGTTTTCGTTCAAGCTTACTGAGTTGAACAGGAATGAGACTGACAGTCAACAGGACAAAAGCAGGTGTTTCCGAGCTCGATCTTGTGATTGACTAATCTGCTTTTCCAATGTCAGGACTCCATATATTAAAGGGAAGGGGCTCAACCCCAAAGACTGCCTATAGATGAACCACTTCCTTCTCTAAGAGAGATTGGATAGAGAAGGAAGAACCGATTAGGGTACACAAGCGATTCTCTGAAAGAATCAGTTCTTGAATAAGATGTCCTGCCCCCACTTCTATTGAGAGGTCCCTACTTCATAATAGATAGGCAGACGCGAAGGAAAGATAGGCCTGGGTGAAGAATGACTATGTCTCTTGAGTGCCCCTGTCCCCATTTCGTAGGCAATCAATCGGAGAACCGGGGAGGTGTCCTCACTAAAGACTAAAGGGCGGATCTATTCTATATAAGCAATTCCCCATTTTGGGCTAGATCCCATGAAAACCTTGCTTCCCCATCTTAATCTTAGCTCAGAACGACGGAACACTCTAAGAAAGGGAAGGCTAAATAGCCCTTTTATTAAACTAAGAGCGAAAAAAGGAGAAGAAGTTACAAGCTAACTGCTGCTCCTTCTGATAGCGCCATAGCAGAGACTCCTACTAGCAGGATACAATACACTAATCGCCAAATAGACAGACGGAAGACCCGATCCGGTGTAACTAACTCGACCTGATTGAGGGCAAAGGATCAAAACCTTCCTTCACCTGATGGCGAATACAAGAAGAGTTCGGCAACGCAAAAGCGGGCTTAATAATAAGAAGATCGCGTTAAGAGACTCGTCCCCTGAACTAGATAGTTAACGGCGGCAAGCTGTGATCTTGCTGTAGGGTCAGAGCTGCACCGAAGAACTGTTATTATCGACTCGATGGCTCTGATCCGCGTGAATCAGACGGTGAGTGACTAGTTCTTGAATTGAATCCCGAGCGCCAAAGAGCAGAGGGATCCTGCTCGAGATAGGATGCCTCCGGGTAAAGGCCGCAAGAAAAAGGTGGAAAGACAGAAAAGACCATAGAATAGCAATAGGAATGTATCCGCTGCTATTCGACAACTTTCTCCGTGGACAAAGGCCCGCAGCTAAAGGTTAACAAAAGATTGAAGAACCCATGACGATCTATCTAAACGATACGAGACGGATCAGTCAAGGGCCACCAGAGTAACAAAGCTGGCGAATATCCGTGAGAGCGGAAGATAAAAAAGGTATAGGTAAGTAAGGCTTGCACTGCACCTCTTTTAAGATCAAGGGGGTGTTAAAGTATGCAATATAGAAAGAGGCTGATGAGCCCCCCAACGAAACTAACTAAACAAGGGTCGCCTGACTACACTACATTCAACCTTGACGGAACTTTCAGCACGGTCCGGAATTCGAAAAGTCTACCCTGACTACACAGATTTGACTACACTACATGAATAAGAATGGGCTTCCTAGTGCCGGCAACCACGAACGCTCAGGGGCTGGAAAGGGGCCCCAAGTAAAGCAGTCAAACCAGCCTCAAGAAAGCTGCCATCCTCATATCAATATGGATAGTCGGGCCTTAGTCTATTCCTTCGGAACCTTGGTAAGGAATAGGAGTGCTTTCCCCTATTAGGTACCTCGATTTCCCCTCAACCTCTGACTTTTAGAAGTAATCGTTTCGGAGGTGCATTCTACATTCTACCTTCCTTGGAGTGGGGAATCTCTTCCTTCGCTCGGAAAACCACGCGCGAATGAATGTATTTAGGCGTCGCGTCGTCAGTGGATGGTTCCCCAGTAAGAAGGCCAATATAAGAGTGCACTCGACCATGGGGGCGGGGAAAGAGGCATACAAAGGACATGAATTGCCGACCTCTAGGGGGGACAGGAGCGTAGCCACTAAGTCAGGGTTGACTCTAAAAAAAGGGAGTGAGTGTCACCAGCCTGATAGATTACAACACTGGGACACCTTATATGGAAACAGGACTTGGTCATTCATCGGATAACACTATTTAATCACTATCAGCCAAAGAAGAATCTTCCGGTTCGAAGTGCCTTCACCAACCTTCAATCAGTCTCTTGCCTTCTTTGGCGGTCACCCCTCCGTCTCAAGCCTTCGTTCGAGGGGCTTTCGCAAAAGGGCGCTAAATATGTATGTCTCAATTCCAAAGCTAGGCTTTTTCTCGTTTAGAAAAGAGCGCGCAAGACAACTTAGCAAGCCTTCCTAGCGGTGCCTACACTAAGAATGTTCTTGCATCTGAGATCTGAGCTTGACGGAAAGCCTAAAGCAAGCCAACGTTCGCCCAGAGTCATGAAGTCAGCAAAAAGAGATGCAACAAGGGAACAAAAGACCCGAACCTTCTAGTGGAGCAAGACCTCTTCTAGGGATAAGAGAGACATAGTTGGAAGAGAGGCCGACGATCCTCTATTATTCTTTTTATTATGATGTGGAAGTACCCTAGCCCTAGTACGCTCACCCGGGGCTTGACCCTTAATCAATCACTGCCGATCGTCTCTTTGGCACAGTCCCAACCACCGGAGCTAAAACACTTCTGCAAAAGCGGCTTTCGAAAAGCCCACCTACGGGACCAGTTTCTGGTACAAAACGTCTTTCTTGACTGGGAAAATTGTTTACTTTGCAACTGTTAGAGCTTTGAGAGTCTGTTGATTCACCTGGATAGCTTCTTCGTCTCTTGTTGTATCCGCTTAATCAGTTTCTGCTTCAGTTGATTCATCTTCGGCTTGGGATGCTTCTGCTTCGTTCCCAACAAAGGGCACAGTTACATGTGCGCCACTGTCCCCACCCACCAACCAACGCTTTCGAGCAGTCGTTTGCGCCCGGGTCACGATGATGATGGGCTTTCTTCTAAAGGAGCCTTAATGACGCTTGTGGTTTTGGATCGTTTTATGATTCACCCTAGCCTGAACGACCCCTCTTTCTTCTTCTTCCGTTTTAGCAGCTTCCGTTGATGATGCAGATTAGGGATTGAACTTCAACGGGCATTAGCCCACCTGGTGTAACTGGAACAAAAGAAGCTATTTCCCTGCGCTTTGGAGTCTCGCCTTGCAGCTTTGGAAGTCTACTCTACTATAATGTGTAGTGCTTAAATGGGCTAACTATTCCATTACTTGGAAGTGAGCATAACCAAGGGCATTTTGTGACTCGCCTATGAAAAGCCAATATGAAACCGGACCACGCGTGCTTTTTTCCCTTCTCGTCTAAAAATAGCTCGTACAAACAAATGGACCTTACCTTTGAATCAGGGTATGTCTTGGTTGGAGACCTTCTCCCTTTAGGATGGATGTGGGCACAGGCAGGTTCTAGCAGCAGCTTCTGCGGTCTGAACTTATAGCGCTTTCTTCGTAATAAAGTGAAGGGGCCCACTTCTTTTATTTTATAAAATAGGATACGTTTGAGTGCTTTAAACTAAGGGTTCCACCAGGAACCCACGAAACAAATGAACTCTTTTAGCTTTAAAAAACTACAAACTTAAGAAATAATTACTATGCGACTCGTTTGAGTGCTTTAAACTAAGGGTTCCACCAGGAACCCACGAAACAAATGAAATAGCTTGAGAAAAAACTATGAGTTAAGAGTTATAGCTGAGCTAATATCAAGCGTAAGGGCACAGTCTCCTACGGTCAGGACCCGGTGTCCCTGTACTAATCGAGTTAAGACGTAAGAGGAGAGTCTTTCGAGTAGAGTATTTATAAAATTGCTTAGCAATAAAAATATTTATATTATAATATATATAGTATTATATATATAATGGAAAAGTATATCCCCCATTATTGATCCCTTTGACATATGGAGGGAGATCTAGCAGGCTCCTCTAAATATATTAATGGGTTAGAAATTTCTTTATCATTTTAACAAAGAAATTCAGACTCACTAATAAGGGCTGGTACCTACCCAATAATGCCTGCTACTCTGAGCTATGTGACTGGTCTGGTGGTAGGAATCGTCACGACTGCCCTCCTTCCTAATGTTAGGGTCTTGGTGAGGTATTACCATTGTCTAAAGCTGAAAGACACTATTTACCAATAAGAATAGGAAAAAGACACATGGGCCACCGAAAGCTAGGGAGTCAGTGTGATAAATCCTAAGAGATGAAAGTCTCGTATTTGAACTTTTGTGACAAGTCATAAAAACTGTTGGATTGATTTCCAGGATTTTGCAGACGAATCCTTCACTTTTTCAAGCCTAAAATAGGCCCTTTTTTTTATTTATTGACGAAACCCGCAGACAATCTTTTATTAAGTCCTGCTGTCTAATTCAAGTTTTTAGAAAATACCTAGTTCTAAACCCTGATTCGAATCCACAAAGCTTCAGACGACGAAGGAGGACTCTCCCTGGGTGCTGCACGTCCAACCTTTTGGATCATGAAGGATCGTCCTTGCTCTGAGGTTGAAGAAGATCTCTTGCGTAGATCAGATCTCCTTCTTTGATATGGCCGTTCCAGGTAGGGGATGAAGGATGATTCTTTGATGAAGACCGGCTGGAGCAGATGTTCCCAGCCTTGATTCACGTCCAAAATGGAATGAAGAAGACGTTGAAACATTCGAAATTGCGGTCAATGCGATCGATGCAGAGCTTGAGGAAATAGCTCTGGTGACTGATGTGCCAGAAACCTCGGCAAGCTTCGCAGAAAAAGAAAGAGCCCGGATAGATTGGACTACAGTCCAGACTGGATAGTCAACTCAGGGTGTTCAAAGCATATGACTGGAGATGAAAGCAAATTCCTCAGCAAGTAATAATACCAAGGAAGGCTAGTGGTTATGACAGCCAATAATGCTAGGCTGCCAATCTCTCATATCGATAATGCTATATGCAGGCCTTGATGCAGCAAGGATTATGCGATGCTTAAGAACGTATATCACGTGCCCGGAATGGAGAAGAACCTGCTCCCTCTATTATATAACCGGTTCCAGCTTGCCAAATCTGGTAAAATTCTTCTGTTTGGGCCTGAGAGTGTAAAAATATATTCCAATCCGCAGATAATAGGGGACCTCCTCGAGTCAATAGGAAAGAGAGTCGAGTCAATATATGTAATGTCTGCCGAATCAGCATACGTAGATCGAACGCAGAAGAATGAAAGCCTTTCTATGGCATGCGCTGTTGGGGTACGTAGAATACAAGAAGTTGCGAATCTTGATGAATCGCAGCATGGTGAGAAGTTTTCCACAATTAGAGCTTCGAGAAAAGACAATCTGTCCAGGATGCACTATATACCGAAAAAGAAAAGAGGGAAGGCCCACAGGCTGCCATACACTGAATCCAAGTGCATTGCAAAGAAGCCGTTGAAGTTGGTACACTCGGACGTGGTCGTAGATCAGGATTTAAAGGCCAGGTTTATCAGTGAATGAAGGAGGCTCATGCCCGTCCATCTCTTGCGTTTGGGATTTTTAGAGGCAAGCAAAAGACTAAAAGGAAGGGATGAAGGAACCTTCTTGGATACCTGTCCTTGTCAGTCGTCTCTCAAAAGATTGATTCTTGGATAGCTTGTTCTGGACTTCCCTATAGGTTCTGCAGAGGCAGGGGAAGGTCGGGTTCAAAGGCGGTCGCCCCCAGAGGCATTAAAGAATCTTTCTTTCATGGTAAACCCAATCCAAAGGGAAAGGGTTGAAAGCGGGGAGTCGAGGTGTCCGTGGTAGGCGATGAATGGAGCAGTCGATCAAGCCAGAGGGCAGGAGGTTGGATTCAATGCTTAGTCTTCTATCCCTGCTCTTCCCGGGTTGGTCGATAATCCCTCTGATATTGGGGAAACATAGATCCTACAGAGCCAGTTTAAGCAGCATCACTAGAAGAAGCAGTGGATTCGGTTTCCAGAAAAAAGGCTTCCGTATCTGTTCTGGTTTATCAAAAATAAGGTTTTTAGATATAAGTGCCAAGCCCTGGTTTTCAAATATCTGGTCCAACAACCCGGACCAGGCAGGAGTCAAGAGAAGCAATTGACCTTTCCAAGGGCAGGAGAAGAAAGAAAAAGGCTTCGGGGGGTATTGGTGATCCTCGACTCATTAGTTGTTTCAAGCCTAGATGGGGAAAGGATCTTTGTAGTGAACGCTTAGTTTTTAGTTCAATGCTTGCTTGTATCAGCAGGCTTTTAGTTCACTAGTCGACTGGTCCTAGCATTCTAACTG
The DNA here is from genome assembly GCA_947561395.2 of Buxus sempervirens. NCBI lineage: Eukaryota > Viridiplantae > Streptophyta > Magnoliopsida > Buxales > Buxaceae > Buxus > Buxus sempervirens. Next base: position 23,507 of record CANNZS020000132.1, read on the forward strand.
GGTTCCGGGCACCAAGATATGGTATGCCAACCTCTGCCTTTACATTATACTGTCGGTTCCATCGCTTTCAAAGCTGGTCTCACCCGGCTGCTTTCGCCTTCTATCCATCAATTGCAGTAAGAGTGGAAGACAAGTCGAGTCTATTCTGCTCTTCCAGGCAGGTCGCTCATCCTTCATCTCTCAATCCGAGGAGGGCAAAGGCTGGACATGTGTTCTATCTCCTCCTCTTTCTTTGGCAGGTTATTCATCGATATCTGGGTAAGCCCAGGCAGTCAAAGTGTAGAAGCACTCTTCTCTATCTGTTGAAATCCCTCTTGATCGACCTCAGGTAGGGGATGAAGGAGTATAGGTCTGCCGCTGCTTGACCGTAGATCATACTCCCTTCTTGAATCTCCGGCGAGGCGACCAAGATCATTTGAAAAGCAAGAGGAAATAATATCAAAAAGGTTTGAAAGGGGCATAAGAAGGTCTCAGTCAACTTTAGTTATCCCTAAAAAAGCAGAGTATTTCACATCTTTTGAAAGTCTTTCCATTAAAGAATAGGAAGGTGGGGGAAAGAATAGTATTTCATGCCTTGATAAGGAATTATCCAGTTGTGTGGAAAAGAAGCCCTAAAAGCGATTGATCGAATGAAAGTCCCTCTTTGGAGAACCCTCGAGTAACCCTTCACTGAAGAACATCTTTTCTTGCACCTGATCTTTCTTGATTCGTAAGGTTATATAATATCCGGGACCAGGAGGGGAAAAGAGAAGAGTGCATTCAAAGCCCGAAACCTTATCTTTCTTTCAAAGGCAGGAGTGGTCAAACATCTTTTGCAGCTTAGGCTGGGACAGGTTATCCAATATCTGGGCCGAAGGGACAGGAGTGGAAGCCCATCTCTATCTTTCACTCTCTCCTTCATCGGGGTAGACAGAAGCTAGGGGATTAATAAAAATAAAAGACTA
>CANNZS020000132.1:24650-52242 GCA_947561395.2 Buxus sempervirens
CCACACAACTGGATAATTCCTTATCAAGGCATGAAATACTATTCTTTCCCCCACCTTCCTATTCTTTAATGGAAAGACTTTCAAAAGATGTGAAATACTCTGCTTTTTTAGGGATAACTAAAGTTGACTGAGACCTTCTTATGCCCCTTTCAAACCTTTTTGATATTATTTCCTCTTGCTTTTCAAATGATCTTGGTCGCCTCGCCGGAGATTCAAGAAGGGAGTATGATCTACGGTCAAGCAGCGGCAGACCTATACTCCTTCATCCCCTACCTGAGGTCGATCAAGAGGGATTTCAACAGATAGAGAAGAGTGCTTCTACACTTTGACTGCCTGGGCTTACCCAGATATCGATGAATAACCTGCCAAAGAAAGAGGAGGAGATAGAACACATGTCCAGCCTTTGCCCTCCTCGGATTGAGAGATGAAGGATGAGCGACCTGCCTGGAAGAGCAGAATAGACTCGACTTGTCTTCCACTCTTACTGCAATTGATGGATAGAAGGCGAAAGCAGCCGGGTGAGACCAGCTTTGAAAGCGATGGAACCGACAGTATAATGTAAAGGCAGAGGTTGGCATACCATATCTTGGTGCCCGGAACCCAGTTAGAATGCTAGGACCAGTCGACTAGTGAACTAAAAGCCTGCTGATACAAGCAAGCATTGAACTAAAAACTAAGCGTTCACTACAAAGATCCTTTCCCCATCTAGGCTTGAAACAACTAATGAGTCGAGGATCACCAATACCCCCCGAAGCCTTTTTCTTTCTTCTCCTGCCCTTGGAAAGGTCAATTGCTTCTCTTGACTCCTGCCTGGTCCGGGTTGTTGGACCAGATATTTGAAAACCAGGGCTTGGCACTTATATCTAAAAACCTTATTTTTGATAAACCAGAACAGATACGGAAGCCTTTTTTCTGGAAACCGAATCCACTGCTTCTTCTAGTGATGCTGCTTAAACTGGCTCTGTAGGATCTATGTTTCCCCAATATCAGAGGGATTATCGACCAACCCGGGAAGAGCAGGGATAGAAGACTAAGCATTGAATCCAACCTCCTGCCCTCTGGCTTGATCGACTGCTCCATTCATCGCCTACCACGGACACCTCGACTCCCCGCTTTCAACCCTTTCCCTTTGGATTGGGTTTACCATGAAAGAAAGATTCTTTAATGCCTCTGGGGGCGACCGCCTTTGAACCCGACCTTCCCCTGCCTCTGCAGAACCTATAGGGAAGTCCAGAACAAGCTATCCAAGAATCAATCTTTTGAGAGACGACTGACAAGGACAGGTATCCAAGAAGGTTCCTTCATCCCTTCCTTTTAGTCTTTTGCTTGCCTCTAAAAATCCCAAACGCAAGAGATGGACGGGCATGAGCCTCCTTCATTCACTGATAAACCTGGCCTTTAAATCCTGATCTACGACCACGTCCGAGTGTACCAACTTCAACGGCTTCTTTGCAATGCACTTGGATTCAGTGTATGGCAGCCTGTGGGCCTTCCCTCTTTTCTTTTTCGGTATATAGTGCATCCTGGACAGATTGTCTTTTCTCGAAGCTCTAATTGTGGAAAACTTCTCACCATGCTGCGATTCATCAAGATTCGCAACTTCTTGTATTCTACGTACCCCAACAGCGCATGCCATAGAAAGGCTTTCATTCTTCTGCGTTCGATCTACGTATGCTGATTCGGCAGACATTACATATATTGACTCGACTCTCTTTCCTATTGACTCGAGGAGGTCCCCTATTATCTGCGGATTGGAATATATTTTTACACTCTCAGGCCCAAACAGAAGAATTTTACCAGATTTGGCAAGCTGGAACCGGTTATATAATAGAGGGAGCAGGTTCTTCTCCATTCCGGGCACGTGATATACGTTCTTAAGCATCGCATAATCCTTGCTGCATCAAGGCCTGCATATAGCATTATCGATATGAGAGATTGGCAGCCTAGCATTATTGGCTGTCATAACCACTAGCCTTCCTTGGTATTATTACTTGCTGAGGAATTTGCTTTCATCTCCAGTCATATGCTTTGAACACCCTGAGTTGACTATCCAGTCTGGACTGTAGTCCAATCTATCCGGGCTCTTTCTTTTTCTGCGAAGCTTGCCGAGGTTTCTGGCACATCAGTCACCAGAGCTATTTCCTCAAGCTCTGCATCGATCGCATTGACCGCAATTTCGAATGTTTCAACGTCTTCTTCATTCCATTTTGGACGTGAATCAAGGCTGGGAACATCTGCTCCAGCCGGTCTTCATCAAAGAATCATCCTTCATCCCCTACCTGGAACGGCCATATCAAAGAAGGAGATCTGATCTACGCAAGAGATCTTCTTCAACCTCAGAGCAAGGACGATCCTTCATGATCCAAAAGGTTGGACGTGCAGCACCCAGGGAGAGTCCTCCTTCGTCGTCTGAAGCTTTGTGGATTCGAATCAGGGTTTAGAACTAGGTATTTTCTAAAAACTTGAATTAGACAGCAGGACTTAATAAAAGATTGTCTGCGGGTTTCGTCAATAAATAAAAAAAAGGGCCTATTTTAGGCTTGAAAAAGTGAAGGATTCGTCTGCAAAATCCTGGAAATCAATCCAACAGTTTTTATGACTTGTCACAAAAGTTCAAATACGAGACTTTCATCTCTTAGGATTTATCACACTGACTCCCTAGCTTTCGGTGGCCCATGTGTCTTTTTCCTATTCTTATTGGTAAATAGTGTCTTTCAGCTTTAGACAATGGTAATACCTCACCAAGACCCTAACATTAGGAAGGAGGGCAGTCGTGACGATTCCTACCACCAGACCAGTCACATAGCTCAGAGTAGCAGGCATTATTGGGTAGGTACCAGCCCTTATTAGTGAGTCTGAATTTCTTTGTTAAAATGATAAAGAAATTTCTAACCCATTAATATATTTAGAGGAGCCTGCTAGATCTCCCTCCATATGTCAAAGGGATCAATAATGGGGGATATACTTTTCCATTATATATATAATACTATATATATTATAATATAAATATTTTTATTGCTAAGCAATTTTATAAATACTCTACTCGAAAGACTCTCCTCTTACGTCTTAACTCGATTAGTACAGGGACACCGGGTCCTGACCGTAGGAGACTGTGCCCTTACGCTTGATATTAGCTCAGCTATAACTCTTAACTCATAGTTTTTTCTCAAGCTATTTCATTTGTTTCGTGGGTTCCTGGTGGAACCCTTAGTTTAAAGCACTCAAACGAGTCGCATAGTAATTATTTCTTAAGTTTGTAGTTTTTTAAAGCTAAAAGAGTTCATTTGTTTCGTGGGTTCCTGGTGGAACCCTTAGTTTAAAGCACTCAAACGTATCCTATTTTATAAAATAAAAGAAGTGGGCCCCTTCACTTTATTACGAAGAAAGCGCTATAAGTTCAGACCGCAGAAGCTGCTGCTAGAACCTGCCTGTGCCCACATCCATCCTAAAGGGAGAAGGTCTCCAACCAAGACATACCCTGATTCAAAGGTAAGGTCCATTTGTTTGTACGAGCTATTTTTAGACGAGAAGGGAAAAAAGCACGCGTGGTCCGGTTTCATATTGGCTTTTCATAGGCGAGTCACAAAATGCCCTTGGTTATGCTCACTTCCAAGTAATGGAATAGTTAGCCCATTTAAGCACTACACATTATAGTAGAGTAGACTTCCAAAGCTGCAAGGCGAGACTCCAAAGCGCAGGGAAATAGCTTCTTTTGTTCCAGTTACACCAGGTGGGCTAATGCCCGTTGAAGTTCAATCCCTAATCTGCATCATCAACGGAAGCTGCTAAAACGGAAGAAGAAGAAAGAGGGGTCGTTCAGGCTAGGGTGAATCATAAAACGATCCAAAACCACAAGCGTCATTAAGGCTCCTTTAGAAGAAAGCCCATCATCATCGTGACCCGGGCGCAAACGACTGCTCGAAAGCGTTGGTTGGTGGGTGGGGACAGTGGCGCACATGTAACTGTGCCCTTTGTTGGGAACGAAGCAGAAGCATCCCAAGCCGAAGATGAATCAACTGAAGCAGAAACTGATTAAGCGGATACAACAAGAGACGAAGAAGCTATCCAGGTGAATCAACAGACTCTCAAAGCTCTAACAGTTGCAAAGTAAACAATTTTCCCAGTCAAGAAAGACGTTTTGTACCAGAAACTGGTCCCGTAGGTGGGCTTTTCGAAAGCCGCTTTTGCAGAAGTGTTTTAGCTCCGGTGGTTGGGACTGTGCCAAAGAGACGATCGGCAGTGATTGATTAAGGGTCAAGCCCCGGGTGAGCGTACTAGGGCTAGGGTACTTCCACATCATAATAAAAAGAATAATAGAGGATCGTCGGCCTCTCTTCCAACTATGTCTCTCTTATCCCTAGAAGAGGTCTTGCTCCACTAGAAGGTTCGGGTCTTTTGTTCCCTTGTTGCATCTCTTTTTGCTGACTTCATGACTCTGGGCGAACGTTGGCTTGCTTTAGGCTTTCCGTCAAGCTCAGATCTCAGATGCAAGAACATTCTTAGTGTAGGCACCGCTAGGAAGGCTTGCTAAGTTGTCTTGCGCGCTCTTTTCTAAACGAGAAAAAGCCTAGCTTTGGAATTGAGACATACATATTTAGCGCCCTTTTGCGAAAGCCCCTCGAACGAAGGCTTGAGACGGAGGGGTGACCGCCAAAGAAGGCAAGAGACTGATTGAAGGTTGGTGAAGGCACTTCGAACCGGAAGATTCTTCTTTGGCTGATAGTGATTAAATAGTGTTATCCGATGAATGACCAAGTCCTGTTTCCATATAAGGTGTCCCAGTGTTGTAATCTATCAGGCTGGTGACACTCACTCCCTTTTTTTAGAGTCAACCCTGACTTAGTGGCTACGCTCCTGTCCCCCCTAGAGGTCGGCAATTCATGTCCTTTGTATGCCTCTTTCCCCGCCCCCATGGTCGAGTGCACTCTTATATTGGCCTTCTTACTGGGGAACCATCCACTGACGACGCGACGCCTAAATACATTCATTCGCGCGTGGTTTTCCGAGCGAAGGAAGAGATTCCCCACTCCAAGGAAGGTAGAATGTAGAATGCACCTCCGAAACGATTACTTCTAAAAGTCAGAGGTTGAGGGGAAATCGAGGTACCTAATAGGGGAAAGCACTCCTATTCCTTACCAAGGTTCCGAAGGAATAGACTAAGGCCCGACTATCCATATTGATATGAGGATGGCAGCTTTCTTGAGGCTGGTTTGACTGCTTTACTTGGGGCCCCTTTCCAGCCCCTGAGCGTTCGTGGTTGCCGGCACTAGGAAGCCCATTCTTATTCATGTAGTGTAGTCAAATCTGTGTAGTCAGGGTAGACTTTTCGAATTCCGGACCGTGCTGAAAGTTCCGTCAAGGTTGAATGTAGTGTAGTCAGGCGACCCTTGTTTAGTTAGTTTCGTTGGGGGGCTCATCAGCCTCTTTCTATATTGCATACTTTAACACCCCCTTGATCTTAAAAGAGGTGCAGTGCAAGCCTTACTTACCTATACCTTTTTTATCTTCCGCTCTCACGGATATTCGCCAGCTTTGTTACTCTGGTGGCCCTTGACTGATCCGTCTCGTATCGTTTAGATAGATCGTCATGGGTTCTTCAATCTTTTGTTAACCTTTAGCTGCGGGCCTTTGTCCACGGAGAAAGTTGTCGAATAGCAGCGGATACATTCCTATTGCTATTCTATGGTCTTTTCTGTCTTTCCACCTTTTTCTTGCGGCCTTTACCCGGAGGCATCCTATCTCGAGCAGGATCCCTCTGCTCTTTGGCGCTCGGGATTCAATTCAAGAACTAGTCACTCACCGTCTGATTCACGCGGATCAGAGCCATCGAGTCGATAATAACAGTTCTTCGGTGCAGCTCTGACCCTACAGCAAGATCACAGCTTGCCGCCGTTAACTATCTAGTTCAGGGGACGAGTCTCTTAACGCGATCTTCTTATTATTAAGCCCGCTTTTGCGTTGCCGAACTCTTCTTGTATTCGCCATCAGGTGAAGGAAGGTTTTGATCCTTTGCCCTCAATCAGGTCGAGTTAGTTACACCGGATCGGGTCTTCCGTCTGTCTATTTGGCGATTAGTGTATTGTATCCTGCTAGTAGGAGTCTCTGCTATGGCGCTATCAGAAGGAGCAGCAGTTAGCTTGTAACTTCTTCTCCTTTTTTCGCTCTTAGTTTAATAAAAGGGCTATTTAGCCTTCCCTTTCTTAGAGTGTTCCGTCGTTCTGAGCTAAGATTAAGATGGGGAAGCAAGGTTTTCATGGGATCTAGCCCAAAATGGGGAATTGCTTATATAGAATAGATCCGCCCTTTAGTCTTTAGTGAGGACACCTCCCCGGTTCTCCGATTGATTGCCTACGAAATGGGGACAGGGGCACTCAAGAGACATAGTCATTCTTCACCCAGGCCTATCTTTCCTTCGCGTCTGCCTATCTATTATGAAGTAGGGACCTCTCAATAGAAGTGGGGGCAGGACATCTTATTCAAGAACTGATTCTTTCAGAGAATCGCTTGTGTACCCTAATCGGTTCTTCCTTCTCTATCCAATCTCTCTTAGAGAAGGAAGTGGTTCATCTATAGGCAGTCTTTGGGGTTGAGCCCCTTCCCTTTAATATATGGAGTCCTGACATTGGAAAAGCAGATTAGTCAATCACAAGATCGAGCTCGGAAACACCTGCTTTTGTCCTGTTGACTGTCAGTCTCATTCCTGTTCAACTCAGTAAGCTTGAACGAAAACAATTCCAACCTTTCTGACGCGAGTGGTTGATGCGCGAGCTGAGTCTAACACCCTAGATTGAAAGCTGCCTTCTCCCATATAAAATGGGTTACCAGAATCGGTGAATGAGCTAGAACAGATAAAAGATGAGAATGAGAACTCTGAGAATGCGCTTGCTGATGATGAACACTCACCCGATCGAGATGTTAATTCATATCTTTGAATTCCATCAAAAAGTAGAATTTGGTTTGTGCCATCATTGGACAGATTGATTGAGAGATGGAGCGAGCTCAGTTCAGTCAGACTGTCACATCTCTAAAGAAGGCTCTTTCGAATCAACTGATGTGAGACTCAAAAACAGATCGGGGATCAGGATTGAATGAGCACTCGGCTAAAGGCAAAGCGCCTTACTTGAACCTTCCATTGGGACTAGCCCATCATTAGGACTTGGTGGAATCGAAAGGCCTGACAACACTAAATCTAAAAGAAAGCGGACAACCTTCGTCGCCCTACTCGCATGGGCACAACAACACCGGGGTCGAAGTCCACCATTCCCCAATCAGTTTAACATTTGGTTACTCAGGAAAGAGAATCAAACTGTAGAAGGATATCCCAGAGGAGCAAAGGACTCTCGTTCGTTCTTCGTTACGTGATACCTTTTTCAATATCATATCAATAGCGCCCGAGGGCTTGAGATCCTTCCTCGTTAAAACATAGGTTACTAGCAATCGAGAGCGAGGAAAGCCCTTCTTTGAAGTAGAATTCGAGTTATCAGCTGTGAAACCCAATCAATCTGTGTACTCATAATCAGGTCACACCAATCAAGGTAGATCTCTCCCCGAAGTAGCCTTTTATCTGTCTTTCAAATGTGATCCAATTGTCTTGTCTGAAAAGAATGGAAAAGAAGGCTGACCGATCCCTGTTTACCAAACCAAGTAGGTCTTGAGCAGAAGCATCCGATGATCCGATCTCAGTCTATCGATTCTATGGCCAGTTCCATCTATAAGAATCTCGAGTTTAAAGCATCTCACGTAATCGGGTTCTAAAAGAGAGTAGATATAGTCCCGTCAAACAACATAGGGCTAGGAAGAATGTACCGAGACATCATACTAGCCTGAATGCAGCCATACTGGAATAGACAGATTTACTATATGGGGAGCCTGCGTCTTCTTCCTCGATCTCGATAAAGTAATTGAATTGAAAATCCCTCCTCCGAAGCTCTTCTCGTAGCAGGGTCAAAGCTCAGTCAAGACTAAGTCGACTATCCTATCTCTTCTGGATTTTCTCGCTTGCAGCTCTTGTTAGGTCATTTCTGTCTGCGATCGTGCCTAGGCGAGCAGTTCCTGAGCAGCTATCTCCGACCAAGCACTCTAGATTTTTTGGTAATAAATAAAAGTCGTGGTTCGGTTTTTTCGTATAGAAATGGATAGCCCTTTCGTGTACTGCGGTCACCCACCTTCTATGAGATTGGATGGGTATTCCCTTCTCGAGACTCTTTCCTACGGGTGTTTTCTCATTGGCCCCAAATCTCATTCTCCAACCTGCCTTTCTGCAGTATTCAAATCCTTCACCTACTCCTATGGAGCTACTTTGTTCCAGTCACTAAGCGTTATCCCTTTAGTGCGCTTTTAGCTTCTCGATGGAGTTGGCTTCCATTTCCTAGTGGCAGGACATCTTATTGCACAACCGACTATCTATTAGTAAGTAGTTTCCTCGAACCCCGTTCACTCTGGTAACTCCGACGACAGGCAAGGGCCATTCAACGAGGGAAATAGACATAGATAGAGTATCGGCACATTCAGCGCCATAATAGTAGTCTCGCAAAAAGGTCGGTTCGTGGAATTTTTTCATAAATTCGTATGGCAGAATGACCTGGGACCGGTAAACCAGGCAAGCTGGGGCTACTTCCTCGGAAAAAAGACAAGAAAACAAGAACAGAGCATTCGCGTCCCATTTTCCGAAAAACAGATATTTTCTCTTATTGCGCAAAATAGGACGAGAATAGATCTCACCCCACATCTCGAGGAAAGAGCTGCAGACCCAGGGCATAGTTCTTATTTATAGTAGCAGGACATCTGATTCAACAACCTAATTCTATTACCAATTTCTTTGTACTGAAACGTGATCCCAGTTGCCTACAACCCCGGGGTTGGTTCTAAGAGTAAAGTTTGTGTAAGTACACCCATACGGGTATCTCCCTAACTGAAGGATTAGCTTATTGAGGCTTTCTCGGAAGTCCCCCTTCTTTTTGAGCTTTTTCCCGCAGTGTCTGGTGTTGGAGTTTTTCGTATCGAAATGTATGCGCCTTCTTTTTACTTACAGTTGAGGTAAGGTGCTGACAAACACAAGCAAAGGGTTCTGGAATTGTAGTACATAAACGAAAGGTAGGCTAAAGGGTCAATGACCAAACTAGCAAAAACGAAGACGAGACTGAAAGCCCCCGGAATAAGTCATTTACTATATGGAGAGATTCACCTACGACCCCTTTCTCGCTATCTAAAGGGGGGAATTACGGTCGCTCTTTTATCTGCAGAATAAGGCCTACGAGCTCTCTGTTTTATGGCAGAGCCACACCAAATCACAATCACAATGGATCGAAGCCCTTCTTATCCTTTACAAAAAGTAAGAGTTAAGAGTGAACTTATAATAAGACTAAAAAAGGATACGTTTGAGTGCTTTAAACTAAGGGTTCCACCAGGAACCCACGAAACAAATGAAATAGCTTGAGAAAAACTATGAGTTAAGACGTAAGAGGAGAGTCTTTCGAGTAGAGTCTTTCGAGTAGAGTATTTATAAAATTGCTTAGCAAGAGATATTTATTTATATAAAGTTATATTATAATTATTAATATAATTAAGGGGCATCACTAGTGGATTCAGGGGAACAATTTGAGGGACACCTTTTGCTGCTCAAACCGCAGCGGGAAATGCTATTCGTACAGTAATGGATCAGGGTATGCAACGAGCAGAAGTCATGATAAAGGGTCCTGGTCTCGGAAGAGATGCAGCATTACGAGCTATTCGTAGAAGTGGTCTACTATTAAGTTTCGTACGGGACGTAACCCCTATGCCACATAATGGATGTAGACCTCCTAAAAAAAGACGTGTGTAGAAATAAGAATTGAACTGATTTCAAGAGAAATAAATGATTCAATGATCTGTAATATTACTATGGTTCGAGAAGAAGTAAGAGTATGTACTCGGACACTACAGTGGAAGTGTGTTGAATCAAGAGCAGACAATAAGCGTCTTTATTATGGACGTTTTATTCTGTCTCCACTTATGAAAGGTCAAGCTGATACGATAGGCATCGCGATGCGGAGGGCTTTGCTTGGAGAAATAGAAGGAACATGTATCACATGTGCAAAATCTGAGAAAATACCACACGAATATTCTAACATAGTAGGTATTGAAGAATCAGTACATGAAATTTTAATGAATTTGAAAGAAATTGTATTGAGAAGTAATTTGTATGGAACTCGCGACGCGTCTATTTGCGTCAGGGGTCCTAGACACGTAACCGCTCAAGACATCATCTCACCGCCTTCTGTAGAAATCGTTGATACTACACAGCATATAGCTAGCCTGACAGAACCAATTGATTTGTGTATTTGATTACAAATCGAGAGGAATCGCGGATATAATATGAAAACACCGAAAAACTCTCAAGATGGACGTTATCCTATAGATGCTGTATTTATGCCTGTTCGAAATGCGAATCATAGTATTCATTCTTATGGGAATGGGAATGAGAAAAAGTATCTCTTGTTTCTTTGGCTTGCTTCTTAAGCCAATAAGTCCTGTGCCTGGTAGGTGTAATCAATCAGTCTGTCCCTTACCAGTCCATTCAAGCCTGTCAATATCTCGTCTGACCCTGTCTTCTGTCGTACTTTCCTCTATCGAGAATTGGTCTCTCGCAATTGTCCTGTGGAAAACGGATGCCGCTCTTCTGGTAGCCGTTGTTTGCTTCATCGGTTTCAATATCCTTTGCTTGGAACATTTCTTCCCGCTCTACTGACCTTGACTACTTGACTCACTAATAAGGCTAGCAATCGCTCGTTTTTCTTATTAGCACGATAGGTGGCCCTTCTGTTATGAGTGAATCTCTATGGCTTAAAGGGTTTATATTAAGAGCCCAATTAGTCATCTCAAACAGTCTGTCTACTGAGGTGTGCATAGCCTCTTCTTTCTTGTTTGCAAAACAAGTGATTAGGCTTACACGGAGATCCGGACTGCTGTTCACTGCGCTTTATCTTAAGCAGTGTTCAGTGTCGCTCGTACTACGGAGCGTCAGAACCAGTCAAAGATCTCTTTGTAGCTGTGTCGCTGACTCGGACGGGATTGCCTAGAATCATTCCTCCCTTTCATCGTAAGATGATCCGGAAGCGTAAAGGCAGACCGGTTAGTTCAACTGTACCTTTCTTTCTTGGTTTTCGGTTTGTAGGGTCGTGACAGTCTGTAAACGACCGTCATATGACACCTTCTCTTCGATTATTGAGAGATGTACAGTGTTCTCCGGTGTTCTGTCTATTTGTAGAGAATTCACTGAAAAGTGAAGTTATCTACAAAAGACCTACCTCCCGTGGATTCAAGATATACCCGTAGTACAAGGTATGTCTTGGGTTCCTACCTGGAAGTCCCTACCGAACTCACCTAAATGCAGAACGGGTAGACTATTCGTCTCCTGTTTTCCTGCGCTAAAGTTTGAGTTGGCGTCTTTTGCTCGTCACACACGTGTCGAGTTAGAGACAGAGGGAATCATTCCTTCCGGTCTTCTTTGGGAAACGCTTATAAGAGAAGCTCTCTACCAACCGACACTTTTTGTGGAAAACCGATATTTAGCTGCTTTATTTCCAGCTTTGGATGATGCAGCAATCGGTGAGGTCTTTCACAGCAGGGTAGCCGCAGCGCCAGCCGGGGCTGGTAAGCTAAGGTTGGTTATTTGTGATAGGTAATTATGTGAAGCAGCGGCTATTAAAGCCGTACCACGACTGGGCGATGAATGTTCTTCGTCGTCTCGTCTTAAGTGTGATGGTACATACGATCAAAACCCCTAAGGCAGCTGTTCTAGTCAAGCTTATAGCTTTGACATGAAGTCTGCAACTGATAGATGGCCGCGAGTGCTCATCTTTCAGGCGCTTGCCTTATTGTTTGATACGTATACTGCATCCGCAGTTGTCAATTCGTCACTGGGGCTCTGTCATGCTTTGACAGGACCTCCATTGGTAAAGCGATATCAGCGATTACCTTTCTCAGTAGGACAACCGTTAGGTTACTACACTACTCTTCCTGGCCTCTTTTTAGTCTAACTCACTGGTGGTATGGTTAGCTGCAAACAAGGTCTATCCCCAAGAGGGAAGATTCACGTCCTATGCTGTCTTAGGTGACGATGTTGTCATCACCGACAGTAGGGTCGCGGATGAGTACCTCAACTCTCTGCGTTGAATGTGCAAATTTCCTACGGGAAAGATTGAATATCCAACTTAGGTTGTTTCGAGTTTGCTAAGAAGTTCATCATAAGGAATGGGACTGTTGATATAACACCTATATCAGCTAAGTCTCTTCTTTTATGTAGAAAAACTCTTGGCCTCTCCACCGTGCGTGACACGTATAATGTTACTAGTCTCGCAACGATGTTGCGCCTTGGTGGCGCGGGCTATAGAGTCTTAAGCAAACCGAGTCACCGTCGATCATCTCGATGGCGACGTCTTGAGAGATTTGTGTCTCGACCTCGTCTCTTCACTCCGCTATCTTTCGAGTGGTTTCTAAACGACTGGTCCATCCTTACTTGACTTGAAAGGGAGAATCACGGAATAAGAGAGGGTGTTCGTCCTAATCCTAAGGATCTGAGGTCCGTCCTGTGGCCGACGATCCGAAGGATGATGCGACCTTGTCCCACATGGAAAGCGAAGCTAACCTTGAGTATACTCTCATCCGGGGTTGGATGGAGCAGTGGCTCAAGTGGGTTCGATGGTACGCTGAGACGGGTTTGAATCTCTCTACTCCCCTTCTTGATCTGCTGGATTACCCTGTTGTAGAGCGCCATTGGAAACGCCAGAACAAAGAAAGTACTATTCTTCGTTTTGGTCTTCTATGGCGTGTCTACGACATGGCACATCAGCCAAATATAAATATGAGCAAGGTGTTTGCGGTACGACAGATCAAGTAGAGATTGAGGATCCTATTCACACTCAGTAGTGGCACTGTCTTTAACCAAGCAGTGTTTATGACTGTTTAGCTATAAGACGTAGGCTTTTTTATTATCTTTCGTAGGCCTCTTTTCTGTAAGGTAAGCTGAAGTCCTGTTAAAGGGGGGTACTACTGCCAGTCAAAACTCTCGCTAATAAGGTAAGGCGTCAGAAGGCTTTCCGTTCGATGGAATCCCGTCCTTCCGAGATACGATAGCGATTCCCTTCCAGTGCTTTCTAGTAAACTCTTCTCTTCTCTGAAAGTAAATTCCTTTTCCTTCTCTTTGTTTGTCAAGCAAGGAATAACCAGCCTAAGGGAAGTCTTAGTTAAGGAAAGCAGTTAAATAGAATAGGGGCATAACGGGAATAGAAGCAGTCAATATTTTAAGGCAAGCAACTCTCGTAAGAGGTCTTCCCGGTCGAGCTGTCTGAGGTAAACAGTATCGGTATCAACAACTGTCGCAATGGTCCTGTAAGGAAAAGGGTCCTGTGTTTCAATCGCTTTAATCGGTTTATTAGTTATTAGAGAGGATTATAACTGTAGCAAACGTTCGGCAGTACAGGGTAGGTACAAAAGACAGAGTTGCTTGAGATGCTACACTTCAGCCTGATCGATCCGCCTTTAGTATTGGTAAGTTCCCTTGTTAGTCTCTATCGCTAGAAGGCCATTTCTTTTTAGTGAAAAGGAAACAACAAAAAGCCCTAAACGCCCTTGCTTGTTCCCGTTTAGGAGAGTCGCTTTCCACGGTCTGCTATTCCTTTCCTGTAATTCAAGATCCCCCTTTCCCTCTATCTAGTACTAGCTCGGGACTCGCCTGCGCTAAGCCTCAGGGAGTAAATAGGAGCCTCGCTTTGGAGAATTCCTTGCTAATTATAAATAGCGCTCCCCTCCGGTCGCCTGACTTGAGGAGTGAAAGGCTGTAGTATACATACATAGGGCTATACCCTTCGGTAAGCATTCCTTTAGCAAGTAATCCGTTGCTTGTTCCCGTGCTTCCGTTCAATATCTTCCCTCTCCATTCTTTGAGTTCTCGCATTAAAATTTCCCATTACTCTGTCTCGTAGGGCATTTCTATGTAGCAAGAAGTTCAATCAATCTCATAGGAGGAAGGGCAGAGCTTTTGGTGTCCCTTCCAGTCAAGAATTGGGGCTTAACAATCACTAGCCCATATTTCCATCATGCCTTTCTTCGTTCATGGTTCGATATTCTGGTGTCCTAGGCGTAGAGGAACCACACCAATCCATCCTGGTGTTTACAGAAGTAAGTGTACTTTTCACGCCTATTTATTAACAACAGCTCACCCCTTGCTCGTACCGGAGCTCGGAGATCGCAGCTCAGCGACTACTGCCCTAACAACAAGAGAAGGTTACCCTAGGTTTTATTATCCATAGAATCAATATTTTAGTAAGAGAGTACCCGGAAGGGTATCCTACCATATACTTGACTTTAAGAAACCGTCGGCTTTGGGCACCTGGGATCAGCAGTACAAGAAAGGTTCTATCCTTTAAACCCAACCCACGCCTTTATTAGCACTGGCTCCACAAGAAGGCAGCCGTTGGAGAAAGTCTCTATATACTATATATATATTATTCCAGTACGGCAGCCAGGAGACTCGTGTAGTTAGGTAGTTTGTGCCTAGACCTCTTTTACTACCTTTTATCCAATATCTTTTACAACCCTGACTTTCTTGCTTAACAATACCTTATTTGTAGTACTTTACCTACGAGGAGACCTCAATAAAGCAAAATACAAGGAAAAATAACCCTACGAGCGTACATCCAATATACTTGCTAACTAGAGGAAGCCTTAATATTCCCTTAGTGTGAAATAGGGAGTTATCTCTAGGTAGTTTTCCAAAGTAGAAGAAAGCTTTTTTGGACCCTTATTTAGGAAAGGAAATGGTCGGTTGAATGCTTATTCCATTCAGGAAACTCTTCAACCAGGCCACAAAGGCTGGATCATCAGATCACTTGATATTACTACCCGGAACGAAACTTCATTCGAAAGTCGGTTCAAGGCACGGATCAAAGCTCTTCCTTGAGGCTGGCTCAGCTAACCGATATGATGCCGAATTCCCTGCTCGCTTTTCTTTCGCGCCTATAGCCTTTCTAGCTGCTGTTAGGTGGGCTGTATTTGGCCCGCGCTCCCTCCTTGCGTGCTTTCGCGCTAGAAGCAGGAACCGCCTCGTTAATGCTTTGGGGCAAGCGAAGCATCCTTTCTTTCATATGCGAGTTATCTCTGTGAGAAGCTTCTCGCTGTCCCTGATGCCCCTAAAGATCGAACTATACCACTGGAGATCGAGTACTAGGATCGATACCTCGATCAGACTACTTCCCGGGCCAGCCATGGGCAACAGCTGATCTACGACCAACCTTGGGCCGGATGTCTTACGAAGGAGAATGGTCCTCGATGGATTGGACGAGAGTGGCCTAAGAATGACGGGTGCGGCCTATGTCAAGCACCACTTCGGCGGCCAAGGGTAGGCAGTCGTTCCAACCAAAGAGTTAGTATATAATATAAATATATATATATATAATAATAATTAAATAATAGCCATTCCATCTGACTGACTGATATTTCCATTAGGGGGAATACCGCTTTAAGGTATAGTGATAATGCTTCCTTCATCTGAAACCCGATTTACCAAAGTAAATGACCATTCATTACACAAAGAAAAAACCAACGCACCAAGTGTGATAGTTGCGATTGGAGTGAGGGATGTGACCCACTTTATAGGGTCACGACTGAACGGAGCTTCTTGCTTTGCCGTTTGAGAAAACCCTAGTGCTTATTAAGGATTCTTTAGCCGGCCTTATTCCAATTCCCTATCTATATGAAAAAGTCTTGCTCCATACCCCAGTTTGAAGCGAAAGCTGGTCGTAGACCACCCTAGTCATTTAATAAGAAGGCCTAAGCCCCTGAAGGTATAGCGAGAAAGCAGGCTGGATTGCAGGATTGACAGACCCGGGACAGTGCAGGTTGGCAGACAGGGTACGGCTAGAAGTTTACTGAGAAGCGTGGAGCTTGCTGCCCAGTTAATATGGCGAGGAATTTTTGAATAAAATTCTAAAGTTTTTTTTTTTTTTAATCTGATCTTGGCGAAGACATTCCTTTTTTGGTCACCATCACCACTTCAATTGTGCTTCAGAAAACCCATTCTTCCTTCAGATCACTCGTTCTCGGCTCGTTCAGTAGTTCACCCATTAAGTTAAGAGTAGATCTTTCCTCCGTTCTTTTACCGTACCGCTGTTTCCGTGTCTATTTTTAGAAAATACCTTAAAATGGTCAATGCTCAGCCTTGCCAAGGCCTAATATCCCACGTCTTGCTCGTAGCGATGCCGATTCCTCTAGCGGCTCAATCGTATGAGATCAATCCTTTCGGTTGAATGTCCTATGCTATGGCCCGCCCCTCTTTACGCGAACGAATCCGTATTTATATATGTAAATGTGAACGGATCCTCTATTTTAAGCAATTATTCGCTCCAAGACGCACGACAAGACCTTCGAGCCATACCATAAGCTAAATTCGCTCCATGCGAATGCCCCATACGATACGTATCCTCACTCACAGACTGTAATCCAAGCTGCACTTCGAGTTAGAGATAGAAAGCCGGTTATAGGGATAAAGCGCTCTACGGACCGCTCGTGGACGAAGCGATGAAGGATTCCACTGGACAATTTGAAATCCTATGTGTTAAGCATTGATTGCAACATCGGTTTAGACGGATCCAACACGTCGAGGAGAAATGGTCCCTTCGGATCTATTCTATCGAAGAGATCTTTCCCTATGTAAATTGTTGATTTCGGTCGGGAGACTACTCTACTCTAGAAAGATTGATTCCAAAACCACAACTGTACACCACCAAAGGAAAAGAGTAAATTCGCGCTTTCAAAATCCACTTGGTGAACCCCTGGAACCTACAAAGGATAAACCGGTGGAAACTAGATCCTCGAAGCCCTTTCTTTTTCTTTTTCACTTTCTTTCCACCCACAATACAAGATTGAAACTTACCTTTGACATTCCGCACCTGTGATCCTACTCACCAACCTTCTTTATGGAGGGTACCAACCGATCTCACGACGATGAGTCACCCACATACTTAAAAGCATTTCAATACGAGAGCAACTAAATCAAGCTCAATTACAACTCACTCTGATCAAATAGCACTCAGGTATAGGATTTCCAGCTGAAAGGTAGCCCTGCTCGCTTCGCTACGCCCCTTGTACGCACAAATCTAGCTCATAGCAGCACTGCCGAGTTCAGTTACTTAGTACAGAGATTGGAACAACTTAGCGTGGGAAGTCCCATATGTTGTCTTAGCCTCGCCTCACCTATTTCCCTCATAACGAGATCAGAATGAGATAGAATTGGATCTCAAGTCTTAGCTAGATCTGGGCTACCACGTTCCCTCAGACGAAAAAAAAGAATACCTAGACCTGCTGCACCCGCAAAGTAGGATCAGGCTTAGTCTACTAGAGACAGAGGAGAGCGAAAACTAAGTCAAAGGGGGAAGAGCTGTTTATGAGCATTTTAAGGTCGGTTGACAACATCCAATGTCTCCCACGAGGGTGCCTGAAACTCCTGTTTTTCTAGGCAGAGGTATAGCCAGCCTCATTAGTCAGTTTGGAAAAGATTCCCCGCTCTGAAGTAAAGTCTTTTTGGAGCTCCTTCAAAAGAGGTTGGGATTACAGTTTCAATTGGATGTGTCCTGGTAAAATCGTTAACGACTGATATACTGCCTGAGACAGGGCATGCTCTCCCCTCTGCGTATCGAGAGAAAGAAACAAGAGGGGTGGCACGCACGAAAAGCTTTCTTTTGTGGGGTCAACAGAGAGAATGCGAGGGTTCCGCCTGAGTGGATTGAGGAAAGATTTACTCTTTGACTCATAATACCGCTCCGTGGGGGGCTTCTATCGAACGTTTTCCTTGACTGAAGTGGTTTTTGTTTCGTTTAATTTTATTCATATCAAAATCTCATTCTACCTTTGAAGATAGGAACTCCAAGGTATGTGAAAGGAAAAGCCTTGATTGGAATACCAGACACCTGCTGAATAATAGAAGCACGAGCGTCACGATATTCATTTCTAGTTAAGAGAATACGCAAATTCCACCGGAGCTAAAATGACCCCTCCGGGGGCCCCGGGCGGAAGTTCCTCTGCGTTTCTTGAATCTAAAACACTCTTCAATACTCTTTTGAAAGTAGTATTGTATTGATCTTCTTTTTTCCTGGACAGACTAAAGGTAGAATGGGCCTCTGTGCTTACTGCCCCCGCCGGGCTTGGTACTGTTGACGAGTCTGGACTTGCCCCTGTTGCTGAACCGGAAGAAGCTTTCTTCTATAGCTTGACCTCGCTTGTCACATTTCTCGTTTTGTCACTAGGGTCAGCATGATAAGGCTTTAACTGGCTTGCTTATATGTCATTAGGCTGCGGCGTGTAGCTCCTTCAACCTTGGGGGCAGCTCTCACTGGTAAGCCACGTTGCCTACCTTTATTACGATTGGGAAAGGCCCCTTACCTTAGGACCTTGGCTTTTGGCCCTTTTGTATCTTTCGAAAGACCCTTAACCTTAGTAGGTGCAAACTCCCCCACCGGAAATTCCAAAGGGCGCCTTCCTTTGTCCGCCCATTTCTTCAGCCTTCTAGCTGCCTTTTGCAAGTAGAATGGGTTGAGGTCCAGTGCATCAATCATAGTAGTTTCAGTCCAGAAGTAGCCTGGAAATCGCTCACACTATATACATGACAGCCCAAAAGCACTCTTGGTATCAAGTCATGCCCCGCATTCTCTCATGTCTCGTCCAGGGGTGATTGAAACTCCGGGATGTGCTCTTTTCTCATGATGTGGTCCGTCAATTGTATTTTTCAGAATCAAATAAATGGCTCATGGGGTGTTTGGTCGAGTCAATTTGTCTTAGCATACCTTAAAGCTTCCTCCCCCCTAGGGTGTCTACTCTGCAATGCACACGGGGGCCGAATGGATTCATGGCGCATACCAAAGAAAGTGGCTTTGCATCAACGTGGCCGCAGAGCACCTTCTCTCGAACGAAGTGAGACTTGACTTATATGTGTTTCGTGCGTGCATGGAAAACTGGATTTGACGCCAGCATGAGAGAACTCATGTTGTCGCACTTCAACGTCACAGCATAGTCTATCCGCTGCCTCCAATCTCCCAGCAATCTCTTCAATCACACCATCTCGCACACTGCTGATGTGGCGGCACGATACTCTGATTCGGTATAGGACAGTGAGACTGTCGGTTGCTTCTTGCTACTCCAAGAAATAAAACCGCTCCCTAGGCTGAAGCAGTAGCCAGTCGTGGATCTCCGCGAATATGAGTTTCCAGCCCAATCCGCATCTGTGTATCCGTTGAGTCTAAAGTCTACATCCTTCCTTCCAAGGATCCCAAGTCCGACTGTGCCCTTCACATATCTAAGGATCTGCCGTGCGGCATAAAAGTGTGGCTTCCCTGGTTCCTGCATGAACTGACTAACCGCGCTCACGGCATACGCAATGTCTGGCCTTGTCACAGTGAGATAGTTAAGGCTCCCACGGTACATGGTTGAGTCCTTCAAGATCTCCTCCTCGTCTGGCCTTAGTTTCAGATTGACGTCCAACGGCGTGCCAATCGGTTTGCATCCAGTCATTCCGAATTTAGCAAGCATGTCGTTGACGTACTTACTGACGTTGTGAAACATATATGCCAGAAGCGAGCTTCAGTACCTCTATTCCAAGAAAATACCTGTACTCTCCAAGCTGCTTCATTTCAAACCTTTCAAAAAGGTCGCTACCGGTCACGATCAGGTCGTCCACATAGATTCTGGGTCTCACTAATCCATTCCAGATGTGTGAGAGAGAAGGAGACCAGGAAACCCTAAGGTCGATCGGATCCTGCGAGAGCTTGTGGTGTTCTTCCCGTCGTTAGTGATGTTGTTTCTGGTAGTTCTCCTGTTGTCCCTTCTGCTTCGTCCAATAGTGATCAAATTCACCAAAAGGAAGGCTTTAAGATCTATACTCGGCAGAAGAAGAAGGTACAACTCACCGATCCCGTGGCTGCCCATCCACCGGTCATCTCCTCAGATCCAGGTATATCTTCTGATCATAATGTTATATAGAATCTTCCTAGTCGTCCTTCTGTTTCTGATGATCTTGATATTCCCATTGCATTGCGTAAGGGTAAAAGATCTTGTACCACTCATCCCAAACACCAGTTCGTTTCCTATCAAGCATTGTCTCCTTCATACAGAGCTTTTGTCTTAGCTATTTCCTCGTCCAAAGTCCCATCCAGCTTGGCAGAGGCTCTGGCTCACCCCCCTTGTCACTTAAAGGGAAAGCTGCGATGGTAGAAGAAATTAAAGCGTTGGAAAAAAAGAAGACCTGGGAACTGGTGAAATTGCCCGAAGGAAAACGGCCCAACTGCATTTGGGGGAAATGGGTGTACACTCTGAAGCATAAAGCTGATGTTTCGATAGATCGGTTTTAAGCCAGACTTGTGGCTAAGGGGTTCACTCAAGAATATGGGCAGGATTATGAGCATAACATACAATCCAAAGACTTGAATGTGAGAATAAAAGGCTGTCCCGTGAGAGATTGCGATGGATAAAGTCCGGCTAAGGTGGGATACAATTGAAAATATGAACAGCAGCGTTGACAGCTTCGGCCCACAAAGTGCGCGGGGCATTACTTGCAGCATGGCTCGGGCAGCTTCCATAATATGTCCATGCTTGCCTTCCACAACACCATTCTGTTTATTTGTGTAAGGACAGGACTACTGATGAATAATGCCAGCCTAGATAAGAGGAAAAATCTCTAGATATATACTCGCCTCCTGCATCGGTCCTCAGAATGAAAATAGACCGATCAAACCTGATCTACGACCAACCTCGATCTTCAAAGAAAACTGACTCCTCCTACTCCAAACTATTCCTTTCAAACTCCTTTAGGATAGGATCGTCGTTGGTCCTTCTTTCACTAATGATCTCACCATTTTATAGTCGTTCGCGCGAACGCGCGAGGGACTATCCTTTCTATCGCTTGCGCTTGCTTTTCACTCTCAAGACAACGGTCTCTCTCTCTCTTCTATAAAGCGAAGCAAAGCGCATGGCGCTGAAGTGAAGAAAGCTCAATAAACACACACGAACACGATGCAGGGCATAGCATAAATGATACCGCTGATCATTTCATATAAAATATATGCTGGACCTTTCTCGATGCTTTTGGGTGACTCACCAACCGACCCAGCAGTGATCGATGACAGAATGGTACGAACAAATCCAAGTCATTGGATTTGGAAGTTCTCTCTTTACCCACAAAAGGCCTTTGCATATATTACTAAATAGGTGTGCACCTCCAGATGGGCAGGGGCCGGCCTCCCACTCTCTTATGCAGCATTTATTAGCTTGGGTTGGGTGGATCGTGCAATAAGCCCCTCTCGACCCTCCGTTTCTCATACGTCTTTATTCAAGCCTCTCGCCTTTCGAGATCCGGTCCATCATCAACTCAGTCAGATCTTCTTGTTTGCCCGCTTTGATTAGGCTTCCTTTAACGGATTTGATCGGCATTTCGTGCCTGCAGCCCTGCTGAATTCTACCTTTTATCAGCAGGTTGGGTAGCGTAGTAAGGTTAGAGGCGCAACTAGAAGAGTTGGTCCTATATTTCTATTTCTTTCTCAATTCGATTGCAGTCTCCGAAGTCCTTCTTGATCGATGGTCCCCATTAGCATTAGTGCCAATTAGCACTTTTTTTTGGAAGGCGAGGGTGGTCGTAGATCAGATCGCGGATTCCACGGTAGCTGTAGTTCTAGCTCTACATTAGGAGCACGGGGGCTCTATCTATCTAAAGGAGGTGAAGACTCAAGTGGATTTCATTCCCTTTTGTTTGGAACCGCCCGAACCGGATAAGAGGGGAATAGCCTATCATTCATTGGTTGACCTGCAAGGGATAGAGAACTAAAGAACCTGCCTCCCGCCATCCATAAAGAAGTAGTCTTCGTTCGACCTGGACTTAAGAGCCCATCTCTTTTCCTTGCCTTCAAATGAAAAGCTCTTCCGTCCTGCCTTCCTCGAGATTCGAATAGTATTTCATGCCTCGAATCCCCGAGATGGCATGAGTTTGAGACTGCCGAATCAACCAGTTCGACTGGGTCAGAAGAGCTAGTCCAGCCTTTCAATGGTTACGGATCCATAAAAAGCTGGACCACAGATATTTACAAATAATATCGAAAACAATATAAAAAATATATATATTGTTTTATATTGATAGTCTTTTATTTTTATTAATCCCCTAGCTTCTGTCTACCCCGATGAAGGAGAGAGTGAAAGATAGAGATGGGCTTCCACTCCTGTCCCTTCGGCCCAGATATTGGATAACCTGTCCCAGCCTAAGCTGCAAAAGATGTTTGACCACTCCTGCCTTTGAAAGAAAGATAAGGTTTCGGGCTTTGAATGCACTCTTCTCTTTTCCCCTCCTGGTCCCGGATATTATATAACCTTACGAATCAAGAAAGATCAGGTGCAAGAAAAGATGTTCTTCAGTGAAGGGTTACTCGAGGGTTCTCCAAAGAGGGACTTTCATTCGATCAATCGCTTTTAGGGCTTCTTTTCCACACAACTGGATAATTCCTTATCAAGGCATGAAATACTATTCTTTCCCCCACCTTCCTATTCTTTAATGGAAAGACTTTCAAAAGATGTGAAATACTCTGCTTTTTTAGGGATAACTAAAGTTGACTGAGACCTTCTTATGCCCCTTTCAAACCTTTTTGATATTATTTCCTCTTGCTTTTCAAATGATCTTGGTCGCCTCGCCGGAGATTCAAGAAGGGAGTATGATCTACGGTCAAGCAGCGGCAGACCTATACTCCTTCATCCCCTACCTGAGGTCGATCAAGAGGGATTTCAACAGATAGAGAAGAGTGCTTCTACACTTTGACTGCCTGGGCTTACCCAGATATCGATGAATAACCTGCCAAAGAAAGAGGAGGAGATAGAACACATGTCCAGCCTTTGCCCTCCTCGGATTGAGAGATGAAGGATGAGCGACCTGCCTGGAAGAGCAGAATAGACTCGACTTGTCTTCCACTCTTACTGCAATTGATGGATAGAAGGCGAAAGCAGCCGGGTGAGACCAGCTTTGAAAGCGATGGAACCGACAGTATAATGTAAAGGCAGAGGTTGGCATACCATATCTTGGTGCCCGGAACCCAGTTAGAATGCTAGGACCAGTCGACTAGTGAACTAAAAGCCTGCTGATACAAGCAAGCATTGAACTAAAAACTAAGCGTTCACTACAAAGATCCTTTCCCCATCTAGGCTTGAAACAACTAATGAGTCGAGGATCACCAATACCCCCCGAAGCCTTTTTCTTTCTTCTCCTGCCCTTGGAAAGGTCAATTGCTTCTCTTGACTCCTGCCTGGTCCGGGTTGTTGGACCAGATATTTGAAAACCAGGGCTTGGCACTTATATCTAAAAACCTTATTTTTGATAAACCAGAACAGATACGGAAGCCTTTTTTCTGGAAACCGAATCCACTGCTTCTTCTAGTGATGCTGCTTAAACTGGCTCTGTAGGATCTATGTTTCCCCAATATCAGAGGGATTATCGACCAACCCGGGAAGAGCAGGGATAGAAGACTAAGCATTGAATCCAACCTCCTGCCCTCTGGCTTGATCGACTGCTCCATTCATCGCCTACCACGGACACCTCGACTCCCCGCTTTCAACCCTTTCCCTTTGGATTGGGTTTACCATGAAAGAAAGATTCTTTAATGCCTCTGGGGGCGACCGCCTTTGAACCCGACCTTCCCCTGCCTCTGCAGAACCTATAGGGAAGTCCAGAACAAGCTATCCAAGAATCAATCTTTTGAGAGACGACTGACAAGGACAGGTATCCAAGAAGGTTCCTTCATCCCTTCCTTTTAGTCTTTTGCTTGCCTCTAAAAATCCCAAACGCAAGAGATGGACGGGCATGAGCCTCCTTCATTCACTGATAAACCTGGCCTTTAAATCCTGATCTACGACCACGTCCGAGTGTACCAACTTCAACGGCTTCTTTGCAATGCACTTGGATTCAGTGTATGGCAGCCTGTGGGCCTTCCCTCTTTTCTTTTTCGGTATATAGTGCATCCTGGACAGATTGTCTTTTCTCGAAGCTCTAATTGTGGAAAACTTCTCACCATGCTGCGATTCATCAAGATTCGCAACTTCTTGTATTCTACGTACCCCAACAGCGCATGCCATAGAAAGGCTTTCATTCTTCTGCGTTCGATCTACGTATGCTGATTCGGCAGACATTACATATATTGACTCGACTCTCTTTCCTATTGACTCGAGGAGGTCCCCTATTATCTGCGGATTGGAATATATTTTTACACTCTCAGGCCCAAACAGAAGAATTTTACCAGATTTGGCAAGCTGGAACCGGTTATATAATAGAGGGAGCAGGTTCTTCTCCATTCCGGGCACGTGATATACGTTCTTAAGCATCGCATAATCCTTGCTGCATCAAGGCCTGCATATAGCATTATCGATATGAGAGATTGGCAGCCTAGCATTATTGGCTGTCATAACCACTAGCCTTCCTTGGTATTATTACTTGCTGAGGAATTTGCTTTCATCTCCAGTCATATGCTTTGAACACCCTGAGTTGACTATCCAGTCTGGACTGTAGTCCAATCTATCCGGGCTCTTTCTTTTTCTGCGAAGCTTGCCGAGGTTTCTGGCACATCAGTCACCAGAGCTATTTCCTCAAGCTCTGCATCGATCGCATTGACCGCAATTTCGAATGTTTCAACGTCTTCTTCATTCCATTTTGGACGTGAATCAAGGCTGGGAACATCTGCTCCAGCCGGTCTTCATCAAAGAATCATCCTTCATCCCCTACCTGGAACGGCCATATCAAAGAAGGAGATCTGATCTACGCAAGAGATCTTCTTCAACCTCAGAGCAAGGACGATCCTTCATGATCCAAAAGGTTGGACGTGCAGCACCCAGGGAGAGTCCTCCTTCGTCGTCTGAAGCTTTGTGGATTCGAATCAGGGTTTAGAACTAGGTATTTTCTAAAAACTTGAATTAGACAGCAGGACTTAATAAAAGATTGTCTGCGGGTTTCGTCAATAAATAAAAAAAAGGGCCTATTTTAGGCTTGAAAAAGTGAAGGATTCGTCTGCAAAATCCTGGAAATCAATCCAACAGTTTTTATGACTTGTCACAAAAGTTCAAATACGAGACTTTCATCTCTTAGGATTTATCACACTGACTCCCTAGCTTTCGGTGGCCCATGTGTCTTTTTCCTATTCTTATTGGTAAATAGTGTCTTTCAGCTTTAGACAATGGTAATACCTCACCAAGACCCTAACATTAGGAAGGAGGGCAGTCGTGACGATTCCTACCACCAGACCAGTCACATAGCTCAGAGTAGCAGGCATTATTGGGTAGGTACCAGCCCTTATTAGTGAGTCTGAATTTCTTTGTTAAAATGATAAAGAAATTTCTAACCCATTAATATATTTAGAGGAGCCTGCTAGATCTCCCTCCATATGTCAAAGGGATCAATAATGGGGGATATACTTTTCCATTATATATATAATACTATATATATTATAATATAAATATTTTTATTGCTAAGCAATTTTATAAATACTCTACTCGAAAGACTCTCCTCTTACGTCTTAACTCGATTAGTACAGGGACACCGGGTCCTGACCGTAGGAGACTGTGCCCTTACGCTTGATATTAGCTCAGCTATAACTCTTAACTCATAGTTTTTTCTCAAGCTATTTCATTTGTTTCGTGGGTTCCTGGTGGAACCCTTAGTTTAAAGCACTCAAACGAGTCGCATAGTAATTATTTCTTAAGTTTGTAGTTTTTTAAAGCTAAAAGAGTTCATTTGTTTCGTGGGTTCCTGGTGGAACCCTTAGTTTAAAGCACTCAAACGTATCCTATTTTATAAAATAAAAGAAGTGGGCCCCTTCACTTTATTACGAAGAAAGCGCTATAAGTTCAGACCGCAGAAGCTGCTGCTAGAACCTGCCTGTGCCCACATCCATCCTAAAGGGAGAAGGTCTCCAACCAAGACATACCCTGATTCAAAGGTAAGGTCCATTTGTTTGTACGAGCTATTTTTAGACGAGAAGGGAAAAAAGCACGCGTGGTCCGGTTTCATATTGGCTTTTCATAGGCGAGTCACAAAATGCCCTTGGTTATGCTCACTTCCAAGTAATGGAATAGTTAGCCCATTTAAGCACTACACATTATAGTAGAGTAGACTTCCAAAGCTGCAAGGCGAGACTCCAAAGCGCAGGGAAATAGCTTCTTTTGTTCCAGTTACACCAGGTGGGCTAATGCCCGTTGAAGTTCAATCCCTAATCTGCATCATCAACGGAAGCTGCTAAAACGGAAGAAGAAGAAAGAGGGGTCGTTCAGGCTAGGGTGAATCATAAAACGATCCAAAACCACAAGCGTCATTAAGGCTCCTTTAGAAGAAAGCCCATCATCATCGTGACCCGGGCGCAAACGACTGCTCGAAAGCGTTGGTTGGTGGGTGGGGACAGTGGCGCACATGTAACTGTGCCCTTTGTTGGGAACGAAGCAGAAGCATCCCAAGCCGAAGATGAATCAACTGAAGCAGAAACTGATTAAGCGGATACAACAAGAGACGAAGAAGCTATCCAGGTGAATCAACAGACTCTCAAAGCTCTAACAGTTGCAAAGTAAACAATTTTCCCAGTCAAGAAAGACGTTTTGTACCAGAAACTGGTCCCGTAGGTGGGCTTTTCGAAAGCCGCTTTTGCAGAAGTGTTTTAGCTCCGGTGGTTGGGACTGTGCCAAAGAGACGATCGGCAGTGATTGATTAAGGGTCAAGCCCCGGGTGAGCGTACTAGGGCTAGGGTACTTCCACATCATAATAAAAAGAATAATAGAGGATCGTCGGCCTCTCTTCCAACTATGTCTCTCTTATCCCTAGAAGAGGTCTTGCTCCACTAGAAGGTTCGGGTCTTTTGTTCCCTTGTTGCATCTCTTTTTGCTGACTTCATGACTCTGGGCGAACGTTGGCTTGCTTTAGGCTTTCCGTCAAGCTCAGATCTCAGATGCAAGAACATTCTTAGTGTAGGCACCGCTAGGAAGGCTTGCTAAGTTGTCTTGCGCGCTCTTTTCTAAACGAGAAAAAGCCTAGCTTTGGAATTGAGACATACATATTTAGCGCCCTTTTGCGAAAGCCCCTCGAACGAAGGCTTGAGACGGAGGGGTGACCGCCAAAGAAGGCAAGAGACTGATTGAAGGTTGGTGAAGGCACTTCGAACCGGAAGATTCTTCTTTGGCTGATAGTGATTAAATAGTGTTATCCGATGAATGACCAAGTCCTGTTTCCATATAAGGTGTCCCAGTGTTGTAATCTATCAGGCTGGTGACACTCACTCCCTTTTTTTAGAGTCAACCCTGACTTAGTGGCTACGCTCCTGTCCCCCCTAGAGGTCGGCAATTCATGTCCTTTGTATGCCTCTTTCCCCGCCCCCATGGTCGAGTGCACTCTTATATTGGCCTTCTTACTGGGGAACCATCCACTGACGACGCGACGCCTAAATACATTCATTCGCGCGTGGTTTTCCGAGCGAAGGAAGAGATTCCCCACTCCAAGGAAGGTAGAATGTAGAATGCACCTCCGAAACGATTACTTCTAAAAGTCAGAGGTTGAGGGGAAATC
>CANNZS020000133.1:0-5000 GCA_947561395.2 Buxus sempervirens
GTGAACGGCTAATCGCGTAACCCCAGAATGAATCTATGTGAAGGGATCCGAACCGGCGACGAGGAGTGAATGAATGAAGATGGGAGCGGGGAAGGGTTACAAATCAATCAAACAGGAACGTTGGATAGCCCTTGCCTTCGTTTCGGACTAGCGTTGGCTTACTTAATAGTTATGTCTTTCATCAAGGCTCTTTGTCAAGTGAGGGTTCAGAGACAGGATTCGAGTGCTAGGGTTTAGCTTTCTCCATCAGAGAGAGACGGAGAGGTCCCCCTCCCGGTGTGAGATTGAGCGTGAACCCGTGGAGTAAAATATTCTATTCGATATTAAATGATACCAATGACTAACAACTTCAGGAGAAAAATCCCCCGGCAAAAAACCTTCAACACCCGACTCTATTCAAGGATTGCCAGGGTTTCAGTTCCTGACCTCTTTCAAATCAAAAGGGCTTCTGCTTCGCGTCCCAGTAGATCGTGTGATTTCGCCAGGAGCTTCTTAGTAGATACTCGCCCAAGCAATCCGGTTTTGACCCTACGCTTTCCAGCCCCCGGATATCCATTCGCTCCGGCCGGTAGAAATAGTCGTTATCTATTCCTCTCCCGCCGATTGAGGCTGTTTGAGCAACTCACTCGTTGTCCCGAAAATGCCGATTGATCCGGAGTGGAGATCGAAACCCAATAACAGAAACCGGGTTATAGGGCTATGTTTAGCCCGCCAGTAGCGGGGGTGGAGAAAGCCGAGGCACCGACAGAGAAATAGGATCTCACTGGCCCAACTAATGATTCTACCCGTAGCTCGCTCTGCCTCTTCTTCCCTCAATCAATGAGTGACTCGTAGTGACGAAGAACCAGTCCGGAGCCGGTACTTCGCCCAGTATCCCAGCCCTAAACGGGATTATGCAGAGGCAAGAGCCCGGGCTGCTGGCATAGAGGATATCCTAAGCGCAAATGGTTTCGATCTCTCCATCAATGATGATCGTCGGAAGCAATGTCATAAGCATAAGCTCTGGTTCCAACCAAGTAGCGGCACGGAACCGCGAACTAACAAACAACACTTTGTTGCACAATCTTCATTTTCGTCCACTTCCATCTCTCCTAAACTTCCCCCGCCTCTACCTCTGTAGTTAGCTGAAGCCTCTATCTCCTCTGCCGGGGGGAGGACGAGACGCGATGCCGGAGAACCCCCGTACCCACGAAGGAAACCATCACCTTTCTCTTTATATTCCTATATTCCATGGTCCTCCATTCCAGACCCCCTGCTGGTGATGAGAGAGGCAGTTTAACAACTGCATCCGCGCTGCAGTTTTTGTCGACCAACCCCAGCTATTGCGTTAGAGCCTTCCCCTTACCGCCTGGCTGGCCAAGAGGAGACAGACCAGAAGAAAGGGTATTAGAAATCCTATTCGATCCTCCTCTTTCATCTAGGAGACCAACGACCAATGTGATCTATCACTAGATGGAAGAGGTAGAAGCACCTGCCTGCCCGAGGACCTGCATAAGCATATCCCTCCTGGCCTTGGTGTACAAACAAGGAAATCCATAAACTCCTCGATCCCATCCGACTTGTTTATTTTCCCAAGCCCGCCGCGATTTCTAACAAACGGATCTATTCGGCCCTGTAGTGACTTTAGAGACCTTAATGCTACTAGTCCTATATCTGATCCAGATCAGATATAGAAAAATGGATTTTAAGGATACAATCGAATAGGATATTGGATAATGTAGAAAAAACCTGCTTGCGATGGGAATGGGGCACCTACTACTACTTCCTATTTGATCCGAAGAATGCTGGTGCAATGACCACGGCTTTCTATGGCCCACTCCATCAAAGCATAGAGCCCTATGTCGGTGACCTTCTCCTTGGTCAGTATATAAACTCATTCCCGGTTCGACAAATCGTCGTATGTGTCTCCGCCTAGCAAAATGCGCCCTAACATTCATGGTTGGAGTCACATCTAGAAAACGTCGTTTCATCATTTCCCGCACAAAATGATTTTCCCATAGAGATAAAAGACATAAATTATATGCAGTGAAAGGCACAAGCGACTTCTCTCATGGCGGTCGAGCTGGTTCTGGGCAATAAAATAGCGCTTTTTCCGGGTTATGGTTATGAACATGGGTGGTGCTTTATGGATGGATTCGAATTGTCGATTCATGCTCGTATCTCGTTCCAACAACACCCAACGAAACAACAGCATCTGCCGGTGTCACAATCTTCTATTCTAGATGGACGTCTTCTATCACGGACCGGGGGAGCCAATCGGCATTAGCAGGATTGGAATTGGAGTCGTCCATTTTGCGGCAGCAGGAAACATAGGTGGGCTGGGCCTTGATCGGAGTCGAAGAGAAGGTGAAGTGACCGATGCCTTCTTTCCTTCTGCCTCTGCTGAACCACACCTCTTGATAGGTGTATTAGTGCAACGGAGATGGAGCAACTCACTAGTAGAATAGACTATTGAGTGACGTCAGAAAATTGACAAGCAAGCGCGGAGCGAGAAGAATTTGCAGTATGAGTAGGGCTCATTTGCTGGTGAATCAAGACCAGAACTTCGATAAGTTCTTGGGATTGACGAACAATGTAGGACATAGGAGCAAGTGGCTTTGTATTCAGCGTCCAAAGAATCTATTATGACCGCGCGACAAACAATATTCGTTTTGTCGAAGCGGATGGGAGCGGCCGAGACGCCCATAAGATCGATTCATTCTCCATAGTAGGACCCTAACGAGCTGTCGGACGAAATTCTACTTCCAATGAGCCCGCCCATCTCAGAAGAATTAAGCCGTAGCGAGATGAGGACAAGACAAGAGATATATGCAAAATCGATGCCGCAGAGCGATTTAGAATTCTCCTGCAATTGAAACTCCTCTACGGAAGTGCACTCATAAGAATGAGGAAATGGTGTGGGGCTAAAGAAGGTCCTTGAAGGACTTAGAGAATCATATTTGTAATGCTCGGGTTCTACCAGATCTCGGACAACCTGAGGAGCTCGGCTTTTGTGGGCCTTTATACACCTGGTCGAATAAAAGGAGAGGAATAGCTAATATCAAAGAAAGGATTGACAGAGGCTTGGCTAACATCCAGTGGAAGGAGATTTTCCCTGAGTCAAAAGTATCTCACATTCCATGTCCATCTTCCGATCACTGTCCAATCCTCCTAGATACAAATCCAGCTGTCTTCAATGTCGGCCGACAATTCCACTTTCAACCGATGTGGTTGAGTGATCCATCTTGCTCCACATTAATTACGGAAGCATGGAAAAAGAAGATTGATGGGTCACATGATGCACAAGTGACAATAAAGTTAAGATATGTGAAAGTTGCCCTCAAAAGAAGGAACAAAGAAAATTTTGGCAATGTGCTGGAGGAGATCAAAAGTCTTAAAAGCCAGCTTTACGATTTAATGGGCCAGACTGACAGTGATGATAAATCTGAGAGAGAGGCTGCTCTGAAATCCAGGTGGGAGGAGCTTTTAAGAAGAGAAGAAATACTGTGGAGAGTCAAATCTAGAGAACTGTGGCTAAAAGAAGGTGATAGAAACACACGTTTCTTTCACTTATCAACCATAAACAAGAGAAGAAAAAATCAAATCGAATGGATCAAAAAAAAGGAAGATGGCGCTTGGGTGTTTAAGAGAGAGGAGGTCAGCGCAGTTTTGCTTAATCATCTAAAGGAGGTTTTTGAGACGAAAGGAGGAGTAGGAATCTCTGAAGCCGGTAGTCTATTGGAAGCAGTTATTACGGAGGAAGATAATGTTATGTTGAAAGCTCCTCCTACCAAAGAAGAAGTACAACAAGCAGTATTTCAGATTGGTGCTAACAAAGCTCCGGGACCAGACGGATTTTCAAGTATTTTCTTCCACTCCTTTTGGCATGCAATCGGTGATGACATTTTTTTTTAATTCATTTTTTATCTACGGCATCCTTTCTACCCTCAATAAACCACACCAACATTGTCCTAATTCCAAAGCACCAAAAAGCTGAGAAACCATAACATTTTCGCCCAATTAGCCTCTGTAATTTATAAAATAGTAGCCAAAACACTTGCCAATAGACTTCGGAAAGTCCTAGACAAGGTCATTTCCCCTTATCAAAGTGCCTTTGTCCCTTCTCGACAAATCTCAGATAACATCATTCTAGCACAAGAATTAATCCATTTCATTAATAAATCTCGGAGCAAGAAGGGTTTTTTTGCATTGAAGCTTGATATGTCAAAGGCATATGATCGGATTGAATGGCCTTTCTTAAAGGAATGTATTAGGGGTATGGGTTTATCAGACAAGTGGTGTGACCTTATACTCTTATGCGTGGAATCAGTGTCTTATTCTCTGCTTTTGAATGGAGCTGCTACTGACAGGTTTTTCCCTTCCAGAGGCCTGAGACTGATCGTAGACCACCCTTCTTTATTCATTATTTGTGCAGAGTACCTGTCTAGACTCCTGCTGAAAGAAGAAAGGGATAATCAAATCCATGGTTTGAAGGTGTCTAGAAGAAGTCCTGCAATCAGTCATCTTCTTTTTGCGGACGACTGCTTCATTTTATGTCGGGCAGCGCTGAATGAAGTAAGACAGATAAGGGTGGTGCTTGATAAGTATTGTGCAGCTTCGGGACAGCTCGTAAATTTCCAGAAATCAGGAGTCCTTTTCAGTAATAATATTTCATCGAGGCAGAGAAGTGAACTGATGAATGCGCTAGGGGTCTCAAGGATACTCAGTAAGGAATAATTTTTGGGAATTCCGATGTTTGTAGGGAGAGCCAAGACCGCGGCCTTACAATTTATTGTGGAAAGAATCAGAAACTGAATTGAAGGCTGGCAGGCCAAGGTTTTCTCACAAGCAGGCCGGATGACTTTGATAAAGTCAGTAACCTCAGCAATTCAAAATTATGTGATGTCTTGCATAAGGTTGCCAGCGAAAATATGTGCCCAAATTTATTATCTCCAATGCAAGTTTTGGTGGAAACATGGTAAGAATGGAAAAAAGGGTATGAATATGTTGGCATGGGAAGA
>CANNZS020000133.1:7500-24869 GCA_947561395.2 Buxus sempervirens
GACTTCCATAGGTCCTTGGTTCGACCTCCTAATGAGAATGGAGGTCCTTGCGCGGGCGTCTCATCCCTAAGACTTGCTTGCTCTGTATGGAGTGCCCCGTGGTTCCTCGAGTGCCAGCCGCAGAGAGGAATGCCATCAACTAGGGCGCTATTGGCCACTAACCACTCGCTCGCCGGCCGCTCGGGCTCCGCGTTTCAAGTTCGTTATCCTAACCGTCTCCTCTGCTCCACCGGGAGCCTGGCCCCTTCTTCTATCTTATCTACTGCCTTGCTCCTCGGCTCCCTACTGCTCCAGCCGCTCGCTGTAATAGCTTGCTTCTCGGGTGGCTCGCACCCCGGGTGGTGCGGCTGAGCCAGAGTGGGCTCAGCAGTCGGCCTATGTTTCCGGGCGCACGCGTAAAGGCATGATTAGTTCCACGAATCTCACTGCACTGACCATAGTAAACTCCTTCTCGTTGTACCGAAATAGAGGTCTGATTTGAACGACCAGGTACAGCATCACATTTGACACCTGAGGAAGGTACAGCCCAACTATGAGGTACATCAGCAGGTGTTACAATAATACGTAGATGAGTTTTGGCTGGTACAACCACTCTATTGTCCACTTCTAATAAACGTGATTGACCCAATTCTGGATCATCTTCGGGAATCGTATAACTGTCAAAAGTTAGTGACTGTTCATCGGAACTGTTATAGTCCGAATACTCATAAGGTTGGGTCGACGCCCGCCTCCCCCCAAACTGTACTTGCAAGTTTCCCCGCAAAAAGCTCTCCACGCCTACTCTTAGAAAGAGCACTATTTTTCTTTAGTTAGGTAGTTCTCCCGACCGTAAGACCCCGGTGGAATCGAAGGCCTACAGACAACAGGGGACCGTTTCTCACCCAGCCCTACCTACTTCAGTGAGGCTGGAACCGAAAAAGACCTGGTTCCACACACATGAGACACGCAGAAGGTATGGGACGACCAGTTCACCACGGAAAGCGAATTCGATCCTATAGTCGTCTTCTTTGTTAGATAAATGCGCAGTGGAGATGCTAGTCGGCTCGGCGAAGTTGTAGGCCCCCAGATCAAGAGTGATTCCTCACCTATCCTGTCAGGGGCCCAGTTGAACGCTCGAGTATAGATTCCCTATGCTCATGTGAACGGCCGGGGCGGCCCGTAGATCTAAAAGGATCCATCCATAGGCCTGACCTGATATCCTTTGTCCACGAACAAAACAAAAACAAAGTAGGTTTTTAGTAGTAGTTCATGAGACCTCGAATTCCCACGTTCCAGCGTGCATTATGCCAACAGGTCCCACCCCCAATTGATTGAGTCACCCTTTTTTTTTCTTTTTTGAATCGTTGCAGCAAGTCAGTTGCGAGGCGCTCCAGACCTGTTCGGACGTGAGCTGAGCTTCCAACAATAAGATCCTACTACTGCTCATTCCAGCGGACGGGACGCTTTCCCTAGCTTTTGATAATCGCTTACTTTTTTTTTCTCACCAGAATGCATGTGAAAATCCACTAACCGTTTTGTGGGTGATTCTGGTTCTATCTCCGCTTGATCCCAGTTTCCATTCCCCTTTCTTCAGGAGGTTCGGGTCGGAGGGACGGGGCGGAGCGCTCCGTTGTTCACCGCTAGTTTCTAGTACAAGTCTATCAGAAGTGGTTTCGGTTTTGTTTTAGTATGGTCCAGATCGTCGGAGCCCGGAGCCAGGTGATACCGCGATGGATTGGGGGAGGTGCGAGCTTCCACTCGAATTCGGTCACTCGCATTAGGGCATTCCGATCGCTTCTCATACTACTCCCTCGCCCCTGACTGGAAGGGAGACATACAACATAGTTAGTCGGCCCTATTCATTCCATTCCTGAAAGGAGCAAGCTGAAAAAGCCCTTTTTATTATTTTAGTAAAGCGCGCTAGCGCGCGTACTCATCTTTTTTTTTCAGAAAAAGAATAAGAATAAAGAAGGAGAGAGTCTATATCCTATATCGATCATAGGATCACTCTATGAATAGGTAAATTCTCTGTGACCTCCCACCGTTCACGACATCCCTTGCTTCTCGCTGCGAACGGCTCCTCGGTGGAGGAGTAGAAGCGCTGGTCCCCTTCGGTCAAGTTGCTTGTGCCTGCTGTTACCTACCGTAGGACCTCCGTCCCCGAAGCGAAGAAAGAGGAGCAGGAAGAACAGGTTGTCCTCTCCCGGCCCAGTAGTTCCGCAACTACTACCGTGGTTGTTGCCAACGGGGATCCCCCATTCCGAAAGGTTACGGGGCCGGCCGTTAGGTCCAAAGTTGTATGCCACTGCTATGGTGCCGATAGATTCACTACTTCAGCGCCGTTATCGGACATTGCAGGCTGAGCATCTATTTCTCGTATATCGCTCCACACCGAGAAGAGGGATGTGTACCTCCAGCAACAACAAGAATGGAACCATAGGCTGGCTCCTATGCTGGGAGCATTTCGGGGTATAGGTCTAAGCACCTCAACT
This sequence comes from Buxus sempervirens, assembly GCA_947561395.2. Lineage (NCBI taxonomy): Eukaryota > Viridiplantae > Streptophyta > Magnoliopsida > Buxales > Buxaceae > Buxus > Buxus sempervirens. The sequence goes on from CANNZS020000133.1 coordinate 9,972, forward strand.
CCCCGTTTCTGGCATGCTATAGTTATTATAGTCTCTCGACGACGGGAATGGGAGATTACCGGTAAGCCAGATGCTTCGCGAACCACCGGTACATTTCGTTGCACTTAAATCACCCTCGTGAAGAGGCGCACTCCGATACCATTGATGTCCAATAGCTTTGATAGTAATGGCAGGATCTACTACTACCTCGTCCATTGAGTATAACAGAGCAAATGATGGTATAGCAATGAACATCGGGATGATACTAGGAAATATGGTCCAAAGAATCTCTATAGTCGTTCCATGAACAATCCTTTGCGGGATTGGATGTTTTTGATAGTGGAAATGCCATAAAGCGCGAACCAACATCCGTGATACGAAAACCAAAATAAGAATGAGGAAGAAAAAGATATCGTGATGTAAGTCCATTATTCCTTGCATCATAGGTGTAGCTGCGTCTTGAGATCCTAATTGCCATGGTTCCGCAGCATCACAAGGAGCGATTGTGAGGAATAGCCATTCTAGAACAATCATTTGCTTTGCTTAATTCTTTTACTACTCTGCTCCCCCCCAAAAAAAGAGAGACTTTTCGGAAATAGCCGGTTGGGTTGGTCCAACCAAGAAAGGCATGGGAAAGTTAAGACATCGGAAGGACTGTCTAACCGAAGAAGTTTGCAACTATCTCGATAGCTTGTACGAAAAATGGGCTGTTCGCTCCTAAAGTACCCAGACTTTGATAGATCTCGGATAGCAATTCCAGATCGTTATTCTCCACGAGTTTCTCAATAACATCAGACGCCCGTTTCCCGCGAGGTAGCTGAATTCCATTCTCGTGAAATAATGGCTCAAGCTGTTCGCAATAAATTCGTTCTTTGATAGTATCGGCCACCGATTCGATGACTCGATCCCTATAATTCTCTGTAGTCATTTGGCGCAGACGCGCCACCCTCCACGTAGCAATGATCAAAATATAAAGAGGTAGAATAAGAAGACTTGGTTTTTGACATAACTCTACGATAAAAGAAAGAATCAGATCAGGGAGGGGGTTCATTTGTGTGCGCGTTGGCTGTTTTTCCGCTTCTTTCTCTAAAAAAGAGTGAAGACTTTTCGGAAATAGCCGGTTGGGTTGGTCCAACCAAGAAAGGCATGGGATGCACCGTTTCGAACCATGTCTCTCGGAGAAGCGCTCTTTCTCCTTCGGACCCTCGAAGTATGGTTTGAGTCCTGGTGCTGAACTCAAAAAGAGAGAAATGCTTCTTTCTTTTCGATACAGTACGGCACCACTCGATGAAAAAAAGAAAACTACAAGCAACTACAAAAACAACCTCCATTCCTGACGCGAACAGATTCTCTTAGTTATAGTTATATAACTATATAAATAAATATAACGACAAAGCTTTTTTCTTATTTTACCCCTGGGCTACGCCCCCGAACTGGGACTACGAATTGATTTACTATTGAGTGCAACCCCGTAACTAGATAGACTATGGGTAGTTCAGGTGCGCTTAAAGTCTTATATAACGCATGCCGATGTTGCCACCGACAAACGTTTTAACTTGGACTGTTTTATCTTACCCAACCACGAGTAAGATCTCAACCAAAGATATATATATATATATTATATATATTATACCACATCTACATTCCGACTTCGAAATTATGGAAGCGGAAGTGGTGCAGACCGCTTTCTTATGAGATCATAACACCGAAGACCATACTTATTAAACTTCATTAACTGGTCTTTTCTTTCGGGATGAAAACAAGCGGCAGGAGGGTGGGGGAGGTGGGCCACCGGGAGAACCGCGCACGAGATTAGAGTAGAGGTGACGTGGTTGAGTATTCAGCTTGTCCATCATGGCAGTCATCTGCTGTAACAACATCAATCAAACTCATGAACTGCTGATTCTGGGCCTGTTGTTGCTGATTTTGGTGAAGCAACTCAGCCATAAGAGCAGTAGTTTCGCCCATGGTGCGAATAGAATCATCATATGGATGAGTATGCACATGGGGAGCAGCTGTAGAGGAGGAAGGAGCCTGTCCACCTGGTGTTTGTGAAGGTGACTGGTTATCTGTAGGCAGGGTGTTGGACTTCTTTGGGGCCATCTGCTTAGAGTAAAACAGCGGGAAAGGGGAGTGAAGCCTAAAAAAAGGGTTGTAGCTTAGAACCCGCTCATAGACCAAAAAAATAGAATATATGGATCAGCCAGGAAAGGAGGTGCTGGAAATGGGTCTAAGTGGTGGCTGCGAGTGAAAGAGTAAGCCAAAAAAGAAAGCCTAGCTGCACATGCAAAACACACTCATACGACCGAATCCACTTAGTTCATAGAGTATATGAAGAACCACGTCCAGAAAAAGCAAAATAATGCAGAACATCACCTTCAAATCAAAATAGACCTCAGGTATGCTGTCCAATCAGATACAAAGAAGTAGCCCTAGGGTATTGGGAGAGGCGTATGAGATGGAATAGACCCTTCTCAACGAAAAGTACGCTTGCTTGAATTTCCGGCCAAAACGCCTTACGTATCTGGTATGGTAGCCGCCCTCTTGCCTGGAGCTTTCACCTAGGGTTTTGAACCGGGTGCATAAGAAGCGCCTTGAAATGCTTGTTTTTAGAATTGGTATAGCTTGCAGCAATCCTCCAAACCTTTTAGTACCAGAATTAAATCTCGTAGGTGAACTCAAAATGGAAAAGCTGCATGTAACTGTGCAACAAGAGGTTGACTCTGTAACTTCTGTGGTGGGTCAAGTGTAGGGGGACCTCACCCACCAGCATCTAAAATTTCAGGTCTGGACCTGAGATATATATCGATTCTTAAATCTGAAAAATAGTTTTCCAAGCAAAAACAAGCCGCCAAGGAAGAAATCGAGGGGAGGGGGTTTACTTTACTCCTTGCTGGAAACACGTTCCTAGAGAGCCCATGTTGAGATTCTCCCTTTTTCCACGAGGGAGTGTGAAATGCTGGAAGATCAAAACCAGAGCCTTTGCTGGAAGGATAAATCAGCCACGTAGATGCAAGTACCAAGTGCCTACGATCAACAGCAAGAGAAAGAGGAAGCTAAAAACCAAAGGAGAAAGAGCACACAGCCAAGATAGGAGCCGCCCCCAACTTTCTGACTTTAAATAATAATGAAAGAGCGTTTAAAGATGAAAAGTTAGGGTGAGATCTCTCCAGAGTGAATCTAAACCGTTGGATTCAAACAAGTTGATCTAAGGGCTATTATCAACAAGTTAGGGGGCATAGGGCCAGCCTATTCCTATTTATGAGATTTAGTTGAGTGACTAACTTAACTAATCACTAATATGACACCTAAGGTGTGAGACTTAGTTTTAACTTTTTGACACCTTTACTAACTTAACTATTTTACATGACTAATGAGCCACTTATTACAGAAGAAAAAGAATATACTACGATTGGTGGATGCCTTTTCACCCTTACAACTTATGGCAACCGGAGTATATCAGACAACTCGGGAATAAAATCGGGCCTTAAATATCAGAGGCGACTGCGGCAAACCTATCTTTTTCTTGTTTCTTTTGGGTCCGTTGTGTGTTTTTTTTTAAGGCTTATCCGGCTCTGGGGCAGCTGGTGAAGGTAATTTTCTACGTGCCCGTCCCCGTTCTGCCAGGCATAGGCGCTTCGGTCTCAATTAGTGCCTTCGGCTCTTCTCTTGTGACTGGCTTTTTCCTCCATGGACAGTCTCGGGAAGCGAAGGAGGACCGACCACTTCTTCAGAAAAAATGGTTGGTTTCCTGCCACAGAAAGAGGAGCTATTACAAAAAAAATCGACTGGCGGGGGTGTCATTATTGGATTTCCCGTCGCTGGTTTCCGGAAACTCTTAACCAAGTCAAACCTTTGGCCCCCAGTCTGTTTCGATTCCTTTTTCTACCGAACCACGACGGATAAATCGCCTTCCATAACACGCAGCGCCAGAATGAAAAGCCCACGGCCTCGCCCAATTACCCTGAAACCAGAGCAAGAAAAGGCCCTGGTCCGCCAGAATGGGAAACTCAGACAAAAAAGTCTCTTTCGACCAAGAAAGAACAGGCCTTTACTGTGAAAAGAGCTCAAGCGGGGGTTTGGGTGCCGGATCTAGCTTTGTGAAAAAAAACCGATTTGTGGCCAACCACGATTTTTTTTTCCAGGCATTTCCCGTCGAAATCAATTCGGTTGAATCCCCCGTTCTTTTGAGGCGGGCCGGGAGGAATTCGATCTCAATGTGTCCCCCTTTTCCTCGGTGACCAGCCTGTCGGTCCCTGCGACCGACGGGGCCTTCCAGGGGTCTCGGAATTTACGAGAGTCATCAGCCTGTTCAAAGGAAAGGCTGGAAACCAGATCCGAGAGAAGACGAGTTCCCAGAACGCTAAAAAGGTGGGCGGCGGGGAAAGTGACTGGATCATTGAAGATATCTCTTCCCGGGTGGAGAGGGTGGGACATCGTCTTTCGGGAGATGAGCTATGGTGTTGCCTTCCTCACTATAAGGTCGCAATTGAACAGATCGAGCAAGTTCGGCGGATTTGATCGACTCTCGGTCGATGGTTCTATTTCTGCGCTTCGATAGATAGAGCTCAAGGCGATTTAGTCAGTGATCGGTTGACCTACCTCGAGCATTTGACAAAATCCGAAGTAGACCTGAAATGAGATGGCTCATTTTGAATTGGGAAAATACAGTTTACTTCAATGAAGATGCCACTCGCCTCGTAGAGCCGGCGGGCGCTGGATGAAAATTAAAATTCATTGCCAATTTCAACGAAATCTGCAGGGCGAGGCATTCTTTTTCACCAAGCGCTACCCGTTCCGAATTCTGGTTGCTATCTCAAATAGCAGGCCCCTGGAAAAAAACGAAAGCGTGGTCTTCAAAGGCTTTGATTTGCTTTTGCATAGTCAATAAAAACATTCTGCCTAGCCCCGCCTATTTACCCTCTTTTTGAAGGCTTGCTTTCCTGCCGCCCCTATCTCCCAGAAGCGACTGTGGGAAATGGAATCGGTGCATTCTTATCTCTTTCCGCATAAAGAGTCCATTTCTAGCCACAGTCGTGAATCATCTCCTGCCCAAAAAAGAAAGAGCCAATGAAAGCCGTGTGAGCTTGGGCCGGCCAATGAACCTTTGGATATTTTCGGGAATTATGGGCAGAAATCAAAATTTTCCGTGAGATCGAAGAGTCCTAATTCGGCCTCAGGTCTTCGTCCCTTATAAGGGGAAAAATGAAGAAAGGTAAGCAAATGAAACGCTTTCATAAAAATTCTCGTAGAATCCGACTCAGGCCTCCCACGGATGTCAAAAGAGTTGGCGACCCTTAACCGATTCTTTTTTATTCCCTTCCATTATCGGAAGAAAGAGGGTGAAAGAAAAGATAAAAACAAGCCAGCCGGGAATGCCAAAGACGCATAGCTAGCGGGTAAAAAAAAGGTATTGTCAGCACAAAGACAAATCCAAAATGGGAAGGGGTTCTCCTTGCCGTAAAAAAAAAAAAGTATATGGCAAACTCAATGCCTTGATTGCTGGTTTAGTTTCATGGATGATTGCCAGAAGCGACCCCAATTCCAGTCTTTTGTCGGTCGGGCCACGAATCCACAAAAGCGCACGAGGGGCCTTTTTCCTTCTTCTGGCCCCATCCCACTGCCCATAAGCACGACAGGCACCCGCATCGTTCTCGACAACGAGAAATGTGTTGAGACGGAAACAAAGTTCCCCGAAAGAGACTTCATCGGAAGCGACTCATCAGGGCCAAAAACGATTTCGATGTCCATTGAGCGGTAGGGATCCCTTTCTCGTTTCCTTCCCACAGGGAGAAGTCTACCGCCCCCAACAAATTTATTTTGGTTAGGAAATCGTCTAGGGGCGCCACAGTGAAATTAGTCGCAACGGATTAGCAATCCGCCACGCTGGCTTTGTTTGCCGATTCCTTTCCGAAGGCTCTGAAAGAGTAGCAGACGAGTGACGAAAGAGAAAGAGAGGGTCCAAAGAGGACGAGGCAAAAACAGCGTGCTTGAATGAAGGAAAGTCTTGTTCTTCTTTCGCTTTCTCGGGTGTTTTCAAGCTGTCTTGATTCTTATTCTTTTTTTTTGGGGACGACACGGGAATTGATCGACGAGACGAAAGATTCGAGCGGCAGGAAGCCCTTCCTGCACACGGAGAAAGAGAGGGAGTGGCTTTGCGACAAAAAAGAAGATCTCAGTCTTCAAGATCGATCCGTTTCGGGTCAAATTAACCGTTTTCCTCCCAAAAAACGTCTCACACGCGGTCGATACTGGAATTCCAATGCCATTGCCTCAACAGATCTGCGAAGGGATCGGATTCCCCTCAGAAAAACATTCTAAAAGTTTCACTGACTTCTTCTACATTCGAATCGCTGCTGCCTCAAAGAAGCTAGTTTTGCCTCCTCAATTTCTGAACCTTGCGTGGAAAGGAGAGGGGACGAATCGGTTGCCGCTGCCGCTGTTCTCTTTCTTTAAAGTGGGATTTTCGATCTCTTAGGCGGTGTCATTATGCACGTTCCATTACATTGCATCATTCATTTACATTTCCATATATTTGCATCTAAATCATCCATTGATGGCTTCAGTCCACTGACTGGACTCTCCTCCCTATCTTCACCTTCACAGAAGTTGAATCACAATAGCTTCCAAAAGTGGACCCAAAGGGTGTAAAGGCAAGGAAATCCAAAGGGCTCGGAGCCCGATTCTGACTCGGAGCAGGTTGGTCGTAGATCTACGACCAGCCTGCTGAGGCAAGTAGCTACTCTTGCTAGGTTTAGAACAAGCTAGAGAATATATCTCTTTCTTATGTTTAGGACTAACCATTCCCTTCCTTAAGGAACTGTTAGTTGCATAAGGACTGTAAGCTTCTTGTTTGAGAGCTAGATGTAGCTACTCTTGCTAGGGTAATAAAAAGCAAGGACAGATTGGAATGGATTAGGTAGCTCTTGTTCTTGGATGTGGGAGTTCCTCTCCGAGTAGTGCTATGCGAGTAGCGGACTCTCTTGTTTATCTTTTTTTTATTTCCCAAGATGGTCCGGTTGTTCCTGCCTTTAGGAAGTAATAGAGTCAGGCCTTTACCTATCCATCTTATCTTATAGATGTAAGAGGAGTGAGACTTCTTGCTTTAGTTGCTTCCTGGAACAAAAGGACGAGGGAAAGAAGGAAAGAGTACTATCTTAATAAAGAGGATAGTCCCATATCTAGGGAAAATTGAAAACAAAAAAGGTGGGTTGCTCCCCTGCCCCAGAGGTGTGGGATCAAGTCCACTTGAACTTAGCTAAGGGTCAATTCTTTTCGTGCTTCCACCCCTTAGAGAACAGGTCGGGAGTTCATATTCTTCAATCATCGAAAGACAATTTTGTGGACAATATTCGACACAATTTCCACGAATGACTTCATCATTTGCTTCTTAGAATGCTTCTGGAATTGCAAGTGCACCTAGAGACGGAAGAAGGGATTATACTATGCATCTGGGTCTCGATCATAAGGAGCTGGATCTTAATATCTATATTTTCGGAGAAGAAGGGCATTTTCAGAGTTGGATAATTAGGGGAGCTTTTTTCTACCTCAGGGCCAGCCAGATTCTCTTTCGACCAGACAGATCAAAAAGATTTGATTGAGCGAGCCATTGAGGGATTGATTGATTGATTGAGGGAATAAACAAAAGATAGCGTAGATTGGTCCAGGGCGAGTACCGAGAAAAATCGATTCTATTCCCATTTAAACGCACTCTATGGCCACTTTGTTACCTTAGATGGGTGTTATTTGGAGGGAAGAAGTACGCTTAAAACGCGTTTTATTTGAAGAAGATGGGAATAATGGAGGGATGTCTGGCTTGTCTTGCTAGCTGGCTGGTTGGGATGGAAAGGATTCACGCCGGTTGGGTGGGTTTTCTCCGGGGCTTGATATTGGAGTTGAAATATCCAGCTGGGGAAGGCGGGATGACAAGGGGCTCAGAATTTAAGGATTGATACCTGTGCTTAATAACATAGCGGGCAAAACCGCTAGTTCCCTCTAGCCTAGTACCAGGGTTTAAAAAGCCCTAGCTTTCTGAACGAAGATCTATTAGTTCAGCTCCTCACTTCCGACGTAGTTGAATGAGAGTCCTGCCGTCGCTAGAATGCATACTCGCATAAACGAATACTTATACGGACCGGAGCATTGGTCCAATCTCTTTCTTAGAGCACGGATATCTCCTAATGATTTGAACCTAATCATTCGAGCACAATTCTTTCTAAATGAGTATTCCCGAGCACCTCTATCTGATCGTTTTGTTGACGCACTCGCCTCTTAATCTAGCAGCCTCCTTGGCTTAGCCCTCCTTTAAATGGTATTATTCCAGTGAAGGTGTCTATATTCATGAGTTTCTTGTACTTCTTTCTATTCTGAGTCTATCTCTTCTCTATCTGAAACAAATCTATCAAGATTCACTAAGAGCACCACCTAACCTAAAAGAAAAGCTTTTGCACGCATCACCCGCCTTTCGAAAGATATATTTAATTATATAATAAGTTTCGTTATTGAGCGCCTCAAAAGGCCCCTTTCCCTTTCTGCAGTACGAGACCAGGGTCACCAATTCCCGATCGTTACGCCACGGCGTCGATAGCGCCCTTATTTCTAGCCAAGGCCTTTTCAACCTTTCTTGTAGAAGCCCTATTCTTGTTCTTGAAACCAAAATTAAAGGAATTAACATATTCAGTTCAAATCATCCATAAACTCTTATTTGCTAGCCTGACACTGCAGGGTTGATACATCATTGAGATACTCGAGGTTCTACCCTTGCTTCGTTCCGTAAGTCCCTATTCCCTACCTTTTTGGGTTCTATTATTCGCGTCTTGTTTAGCTACCTTAGGGTTATCTAGGTCAAAAGGGTTAATCCTTGCTCAGAAGTTGCTGCCCACTAAGATTGACTTTACAACACAAGGGGTAAGGGGCGTCTTGCTTCTGTTTAGAATATGCATCGGTTGCTTCCCTTTCACTCTCATCTCTGAGAAGTACCTCTTCCCGTCCGGGAGCATTGGTCAAGGGACTTTCATTCTCATTCTACGGGATAAAGCATTTGATCGTGTTCTCATCAAGTTCTTGCTTTTCAATCATTAGACTTGTTTTTGTGCATCTCGATTGTTCGTTTTCAGATTTCCTCGTCCCCTGAGATTTTACTTTTGGCATCCAGCCCATGAGATATAGAATATCAACTTTCTTGGGTGAACCTGTCCCATTGCTCGAATCCCCACTCGGGACTGGAAGACACGACTTTTGTATCGTAGGTTGGTAATGACTCTTCTTCCTTAGCTGACACAATGAACCCCATTACGGAGTGGAACTTCTATGGCTCAACTGAATTAGTTGTATAAGGGTTAGTAGCAATTCCGAGCTGTAACGACTGAACCAAAGTTGGTTGTCCGCTTGCTGCTAATCAACAATTCGTAGTAATGACCGCTTTGAGCAGGACCTCTTGTAGATTGAATCAACTGGCCTGGTGGGAATCAATAATATTCATAGGAGGGCGGTCATGGTCTAGTCACTCTACTCACAGCGGCTTAGGCCGAATCCTTCTCGTCAACCGTTCCCGATCTCCTCTTTATTCAAGCCAGATGGACCAAGCTATTCTAGTTCTTTCTTTCTAGCCCCTCCCTCTCCCTCCTGACCCATTAATAGGTCGAGTGCCTTTGCCCTAAAAAAAAAGCTAAACTAAAGCACTTGTATGCTCCGTCGAATCGGTTCCTTCCCTAATTGAATTAGCTCCCACATTCCATTATTTATAGCTTGTTGGCGGATTGCTACTATTTAGCTTCCACCAAAGGCACCAACTAAGGATCAACTGTCCCGTCTGACCCTTTTTTAACCTTGTCAACCCATTGACACGTCACGGTCTTTAGATCTGTAGGACAGAGAAAGAGTTCCCACGTCTCATTCTTGTTCAAGGCACTCCTCGCGCTTTTTCTCAAAGCTTATTTCAGGGGGCCCCTTGTGCCTCTTCAAATGAAGTTGGCTCCTCCACTCTTTTCTTTTAGCGCTTCGGAGGTATTGGAAAGAACTGCTTCTCCCTGCATTACTTCTGCATAGGCTTAATTTGCCTACTTCGGGTTCGGCTTCCACATACGAGTCGACTTCCGTAGCTTCGGTCCCGTATTGTATTGTCTTCAGCATCTTTCATCGGTTACCATTTTGTGCAGCTATTTTAGTTTTCTTAAGGGGAAGGGCAAGTAGCTAGATATACGATACGATAATAAGGAGCAACGATCGGAGTGGTCTCTGCATTGGTGGGCTAAAGGGAAGCTAGCAGAGAAATCGACCGATAGGGTCGGCGATGGTCGGTACGAGAGGGAGCGAGACTGTGCCCTTTTCCGGATGTAGCCTTTCCGATTGGTGCTGAGAAAGACGCCCCAGGTATGTTTAGTTTGGTGTCCCCAGGGACTGTTTTGAGTAGGAAGAAAGACTCTCTCACCGAAAACACGAAAGCAGCTAGTGACCGATTGAAATCTCACCACGCATGAAGGAAGGCACTCTACTTCTTCTTCCCCGTACACTAGGAAAAGAGGTTTTTAGGTGGTTGACTTTTCAACCGTTAGCGAAATTGCTTCTTCTTCTTCTTCGTCTTCGTCTGTTTATGCACCTGTGAAAGCATATTCTCCTTTGGAAAAGCTCTCCTCCTCCGGGGCCTCAGGTTCGGATTGGTATTCATTTGTATGATACATTAAGTGCAGTGCGCAAAACCTCACATCTAAGTAAGTAAGGAAACACAATAATGTTATTCCTTCCGCTCGGGAAAGGCTATTAGTCTCAGTTGCATGATTAGAATAACCTCTCCTCTTTCGGAACCACTCTTTCTCTCTCCCGAACAAGCAAAGCACTCCAATATAGAATACCCCGAAAGTCAACTACTCTCAGGGGGGCAAATAATAAGCCCCACCCGTAGCGAAAGCCGATCGGGATCAAAAAGAAGCATATTCGGGATCCACAGTCACAGGATCAAAAGGCGCGGGCCTCTGCTTGACGTTATAAACCCTGACCCTCTCTCTCTTCTATCTGGCAAAGAGATTCACTTTGAGCTCTGAACCGGGGTGCTGGTGGTCCGGCTAAAGATTTGGTTGGCGAATGGGGTCACTACGTTCTCATCCTTTTGGCCAAGCAAAAACAACAAAGTGGAAGTGCGGTCATTGGTTCACCCGGTTCAATTGTCGTAGGTAGTCTTTCTCCTTCCTCGTCTTCGGGCCATTTACAAGACATTAGATTGAGATGATAGTACGCCTTAAAGCGAGCAATACAACACGGGGGGCGCCCTGTAGCCCTAATGATGAAGCTAGTCCAGCTGAAGCGTCTTTCCTCTCCTCTCTGATGAGAGTGAAACAACTTTCCTCTCTAAAAAATATGTCAAAACTTCGATCTGGTTCATTCTTGCCTCTCCGTTCCTTTTATGGTTATTCAATCTCATCGTGCGACTGAACCTACTATATTAGTCCGAAAACGCCTGTTCTTGTGTGCTCGCCTTTTTGAATGCTAAGCTGGAAAGTGCTTTCAGCTCGAGAGGAGTTTATGCGTATTTGAGCTCGTTCGTCTTCAAAGTCTTCCTTTAGGCGGGTAGTGCTACTCGGTGCGTGCAAAGGACAGGACAGAATAAACCACCGCAGAGCGTACCAGGCTACTTTCCCTCAGCTTCTGAGACAATTAGGAGAAGAAGAGGGGAGATATTTGAATTAAGACCTTTTTTCCTCTTTATATACCTCTAGGAAACGAAGACATGCATTGAATATGAATTTAATGGGGTTGAATGCATCCCCTATTGAATCTGAATGCACCAATGGGCACACCAGATAGACGAGCAAGCTAGTGGGAGTTTCTCAGCATGATTCAAAGACAACGAACGAGTCGGTAATAGACGATAAGTTCCACCAAAGAATAAGGGGCTAAGCTAAAGTCCTGACTCAACTATCATAGATAGAGTAAAAAAGGGGAGATATAGAGAAAAGTCCAGCAGCACTTACAAGTAGTACAGTCCAGAGTGAATAAGGCTTTCTCGGCCGGTTCCAAGCAGTGTGAGTAGGAGATAGTGCCAATCTTCTCTCCAGTCCAAGCCGTCGTTCTTCCCGGTCAAATCCAGTCCAATTACTCCTTTTGACTTATATAAGTAGATGTGCTTCTCCCCGTTCTCGAATCACCACTAAACTGATGGAGTCTTGTTTTTGTAGTGGACAATTTATAGGTTAACATATACCCAAGCCCTTATTGCAGCTCGCACTTACGTAGCGTAGCATCTTTCCGGAAATGAATTCTGTGATAAGCAGCCGGCTAGGTTTCTGAATGAAGGACGGGACGGGGAAATCCTTCTCTAAATGAAATAATTCACTCGAGTCTAAGCTATAGTATAAGCTTCTGGTTTCCAGTTCACAATAGGTGACTCTCTCTCCGGCCAGTTGAAGATTGAATCAATCACACTGATACAGCAGATTATATATCGTATGTGGATGGGGTTTGTCATTTATGAACAGATTTCTCAGGTCGAAGATATCGTACGTACATGGGACAACAACTCTTTCTCACCAGGAGACGGAGATTAGAGAGGGACAGTAGGGCCCCCTATCAGCAACCTTTTATACTCCACCGTCACAATTACATCTTGCCTGTAGGTAGGTGCTATCCTGATCTTGCCTGTAGGTGCTCGCTCTATCCCGAGCATTTGCCCTTTTTGCTGTGAAACCGGATGTACAAAGCTAGCTATTCCCACTCCCCGTTAGCTCTTCCCACTTCCCCATATTTATAATATATGGCAAGATATCCTTCTTTCATTTCCGCTCCTACTAGTACTAGTGCCGATACCCGTGTCGGATCGTAATCTCTCATGTGGACAAAAAGCGTAAATAAGGGCATCGAGTCGCTTATCCCTCTTTCAGTAGTAAGGTAGGCAATAAAGCATGCACTGAAAGCAAGAAGCAATAGAGGGAGCGAGGGAAGAAGCTAATTCATGCTAGTGGTTCTGATGCGGTAGGAAAGAAAGCAAGCAATAAGTATCACCTTCTAAGAAAGAAGCTATTTCATGCAAGCAATAAAGAATAAAGTCGGCTAATTAATGAGAGTTCTTATTCTTAAGTAGGAAAGTTAATAAACACAGACCTCTTATCTTGCTGTCCTGAGCGAGCAAGGGAGCCACCCAACCGAACTATTTACCAAATAAAGACAGGAAGACCTACCTGTACATTCAAAAAATGGAGTAGGTTAAGAAGCCAAGCCGCTTTAAGCTAGTGATTCTTCTCAAGGAAGCTATTTCATGCTAGTTGTCAGTAGTCGTCCGGTAGGAAAGAAAGACCTTCAAGCAAGGGAGCAGGGGAGACTACCTAGCACCATAAGAAAGGGAGTTATTCTTTAGTATGCTCTTTAGAAAAAAATGAGTTATTACCCGGGATTCAATCCAGAAGAAGGGGATACTATGAAGCTCATTAAGAAGAGTAGTAAGGCTAATGAAAGCGAGTTAATAAAGAAAAAAGACAATACCCGAAGCAATAGAGTGATTCTCCCGTTAGCGAGTTGTGCTTATCCTGTACCAAAGCAAAGCTCAAGCATGCAGGCAGGAAGATTGGAGCTAGCCTTTCTCCTCTCGCTCAGCTCTTGACGAGCTGGAAGTCGTTGCCTAATCAGCAGCAGTAGAACTTTACTAACCACCGAAGCAAATCCCAAATCTTAGCTAATACCCGAGCGTAAGGCAGCCCCTTTCTTAATCGCAGCATGTCTTTTGTTTTTTAATCACAGATTGGATTGCCTTGCTCAAGCCTCTTGAGTTCTTTCGGTTAAGACAAAGAGTGGGGAAGAATCTCGATAGTATCCATCCATTACAATCAGCCGTGTAAGGCCATTAGTCCCATATATTAGTACTTTATAACAAGCACGCTGACTGAAAAGAAGCTTTCTTTCTTGCTTGATAGGGGCGATACCGCATACTCAGGACAGAGCCATAAGCGGGAGCAGTTGCAGGTTCTGCCCTGGCATAGACATAGATCAGTTTTTCCCTCGCTCTAAGAGGGCGTTCGAGCCTGCCTTTCACTCCTTTCACTCCCTTTCCATTTTTCTTCGCGGGAAATTCGTTAAAAGAAGATATCTGATATCTGATCGATCTGTCTGGAAATACTTCCATCTCCATCCCTATTGGGAACCAAATAAAGTGATTCTCAATGGCTGGTTGAGCTCAAGCTCCCGTACCCGCTCCTGACTCCCATACTGGGTAGAGTTGAGGGACTGTTTTGACTCTGACTTCTCCAGCCACTGGTATGAGGGGAAATCCATTAATAACAGAGATTCTTCCATCTTAGGTAATCATCTACTTAGTATTGCTTGCTTACTTTAGAGCTAAAGAGCTGAGGCTCGCTCTTCCGCCGGTCAAAAGTCGAAAGGAGAATAGGGAAACCTTAAATTGGATTAGGAGGTTGAGGAGGGAAAGCTTTAAAGACCTAGCCCCGTATCTGTTGGGCACCGCCCCAGGGGTTCCTGAACTGCTAGCTTCTGGGGTAGACAATTTGACAAATACTGAGGTATCGCTTTCTTCCTAAGTCGGAAAGGATCTTAGGTCCGTGGATCCGGCCTCATACGCTTTGGTAAGGTCCACTCGTGAAAACCAAGAAAAATATTCTGATTCATTAACCGGGGATCAACTCCATTAGTAAGATAGGGCGATACGATAGCCCGGTTTTGATTGAATATACTTTCCCTGTCTCGACAGGCTCATAGACGTACCCATTAGTGAGTTTTGATGAGGACACTGTAGGCCGAGACTCTATCGTAGAGCGATCTTAAAGGGATGACTCGTACTTCGGTTCTTAAGTCGCGGTTGGAGGACCAATAGAATACACCAATAGAAGGAAGTTAAGGGATTTGGCTTTTCCGGCTAGTCACTATCTTGTATATATACGACATTCCAGTTGGTGGGATCACTCCGCCTTCGGATCTTGC
>CANNZS020000134.1:0-29936 GCA_947561395.2 Buxus sempervirens
AATCGGCGGGAGAGGAATAGATAACGACTATTTCTACCGGCCGGAGCGAATGGATATCCGGGGGCTGGAAAGCGTAGGGTCAAAACCGGATTGCTTGGGCGAGTATCTACTAAGAAGCTCCTGGCGAAATCACACGATCTACTGGGACGCGAAGCAGAAGCCCTTTTGATTTGAAAGAGGTCAGGAACTGAAACCCTGGCAATCCTTGAATAGAGTCGGGTGTTGAAGGTTTTTTGCCGGGGGATTTTTCTCCTGAAGTTGTTAGTCATTGGTATCATTTAATATCGAATAGAATATTTTACTCCACGGGTTCACGCTCAATCTCACACCGGGAGGGGGACCTCTCCGTCTCTCTCTGATGGAGAAAGCTAAACCCTAGCACTCGAATCCTGTCTCTGAACCCTCACTTGACAAAGAGCCTTGATGAAAGACATAACTATTAAGTAAGCCAACGCTAGTCCGAAACGAAGGCAAGGGCTATCCAACGTTCCTGTTTGATTGATTTGTAACCCTTCCCCGCTCCCATCTTCATTCATTCACTCCTCGTCGCCGGTTCGGATCCCTTCACATAGATTCATTCTGGGGTTACGCGATTAGCCGTTCACTTGGTTAGTCAGGTCAGTCGTGGACAGCTTTTCTAAGAAAAAAGAGAGGGCCAGGACTTAAGGACATGAAACAATATATCACCGTTCTTATGTTTCGAGCAAGTAAATAAGGGATAAGGGGTGTCACCCCGCAGGGGACAAGGAGACGGGGGTCCTACTATGATAGGCGTGTTGGCCTTGGAAGAGAGATTGACCCACATGAAGCCATTTGATTGGCGCAACCGTCAAATCTTCTATTTCCTTGTATCGGATTTGGTTGGTTACTATTTTATGGTTCCGTTTCCTAATCAGTAAGGCGAAAGGGCGCCTAAATAAGTTCGTCAGCATAAAACCTTCACCTCCGGTGTATCATGTTATGGAAAAGCGTGGTCATGGCTCGCTGATAAGTTGCCCTGCGCTCTTAAGTACGAATGGCCTATAAAGGCAGGGAGTCGATAAAAGTTATTGTAGGTCTACCCCCAAACTCTTAGCTGCTACTGATCCTTACCAGCCAACCTCTTCGATTGATCGAGTCGAGACCAGCAAGCAGCAAGCTACGGCTTTAAAGCCAGGTTGTGTGGATTCTATGCAAATCGATATCTATCCATTCTAGCTCATCACTACTAAAGGAGTAATTGCCTATTCATCCTGGCTTCCACCTCCTCCGTTGCCCACAGCCAGGTACACGGATCTTCTCATAAGTCCATAAGTTTGGGGTCCCAGTTAGTAGTTCTCCCTTAAGCTTAAGACAAACTTTTGGCATGAAGCCCTTCATAGGATCGCATAACCTATCTCCCTTCTGATAGAGAACCTATCCCTTTGAATCAGGGGTGCCCCACCAGGTTGATCTGGGTGTGCCTATGTTTATATAGTAAAGAACTAAGTGTTTT
The DNA here is from genome assembly GCA_947561395.2 of Buxus sempervirens. Lineage (NCBI taxonomy): Eukaryota > Viridiplantae > Streptophyta > Magnoliopsida > Buxales > Buxaceae > Buxus > Buxus sempervirens. Next base: position 1,475 of record CANNZS020000134.1, read on the forward strand.
TTGTTTCCAACGAATGCTTGTCGTCCAGACCTCCCCTCTCCTTTCCTCGGAATGTCTATTTTTCTGCCAGATGTGACTCGGTCAGAGTAGATCGTACTTGACCTTAAGTTCAGGAGTGCCCTTCAATCAACACCTATGGAGTCTGGCCTGGCGGAAGATATACGAGCTAGCTATACTTGCTCCCCCACTCAACAAGGGGTCACGTGGACCGCTCTTGAATCTACATTCTCCGAAAAGTTTATATATTTTTTTATATTATATAAATAGCATTCCTGGTGTAGGAACTACTACACTTGATGTTCTCCCCGCAACAGTCAACTAGGGGGACTAACAGAGTCCTATAGCCTGACAATCGGAGCAAGAAAACCCTTCAGCCGAGTAAGCCAGCTAGCGGCGTAACGTATATAGTAATAGATCTAGAATAGATCCAAGCAAAGATATTTGAAGCTACTCTCCTCGAGGAAGCCACTCTACCGCAAGGGAGAGAAAGCGAATCCGGATCTTGCACAAAGTAGGAAGAATCATCAAGAGGTGGAGTTCAATGGTTAGTAGGTTGGTGTTCAGTGCATTGGGCAAGGCTAGGTCAAGGGAAGAGTAGAGTACACCAAAGACCACAATACCATATATCTATCTATCTATATATATAGATAGATATAACATCCGCTCATTCTTCGGAAGAATCGAAACGTTTGCGATACAAAATTTCATGAAACTTCGCGTTCGTCCGCTTCATCTGGCGTTATAGCGAATGTCTGCTTCCAAGTCGTCTACATGTGAACTGATCAAGGGGCGGAGCCCCCCGATGCCCCCGGGGACACCCCTACTTTAAGTAGTTGGGGGGCGCAACTACTGCCGAGGCAGAGTTCTGGCTCATTACAGGGTTCGAATCCCTTCTGCCTTAAATAGTTCGTACGCTCTTCTTTTGTTTTTAGTTTCACGAATAGTATCGAACAACCAGCGCCCAACAGTGGTTTACACGTTTACGAACGTCACCCGGTCCCCGCTGGCATAGTAGAACCGTTCTGAAAACAAGATCGAAGGAAGCGAGCTGGCGAGACCATTCGACCGATAGGGAGATGTAGCTACCAGTTCGCGCAGGGGAGTGAAACGAGTCGTAGCTACCAGGCCGGGTAGTGAATTAACTAGGAAATATATCCTTGAGTTCGAGAGAAGCTGTCCTGCTCGCTCGGAATGGAATCGGTTTCGATCGAATGTACGACGGATCATGAAACTCCCTACTTATTATGGACTAGCCGTCGCTAACTCTAGATCCAATATAGAAGTAGGAATCGGGTTGTAACCGAAGCCTGTGATATGGATAGGCGTTTTCAGGATCAGCGGCTAGGCGCCTTGATCGCTGGAACACTGGAATGTATGGTCTCCATCCGAGAAGTCCAGTCTGGCAGACAAACTGATACTGACATTCCAAGGAAAGGGAAATGGGAAGGAACGTCTGTCGAATAGTCGTTGGCCTTGAAAAATCTCAAACCACATAAGCCCCGCGCGGGTCGGCAACCGGCTAAGCTCGCTCCTTCCAAGGGCTCGCTCACGTAGTTCACCTCCGAAGCCTATAATTTCTTGAGTGCCATCCGGAATGCATTTCCCACCGACCGGGTTCAGGTTGAACAGTACAGGGCGCAATAAGGGGTTCAGGTTCCAGGTTGGCAATCCGCAGCAAAGGGAGGGGAATGCATCTAACTCAATAATGGTTTCAACAAAGTAAACTTATTTTCCTCGTGTCGTTGTTTTCTCCGCTGTCCAAGTACCTGTTGCAGTGTAAGTAGTTATATCCGTCCGCTGTCCAAGTACCTGTCCCAGTTCCGGTGCCAGAGAGAGTAGTTCATGAATAAGACGTCGACTTATTTTGTAGTGAGGGAGGTTTAGTCATCGCAGAAGGGAGATGGTGACGGTGCTCTGGTGGAATAGGGGGACCAACAAAAAGGAGAGGAAATACCCCCACTAGTTCACTCACTATGGAACCCATTCCCCGAGGAAGGCACGGGCACACTTCACCTTTCGTATTCTATTTTAAATAGCATTATCCTTTCTGAAATCGCTGTTTCTGCTTTCTCATCCGGACTTAAAACAAGGTATTCCACCCGCTTAAAACTTGACCTGATAGGAGAAATCCTGAACTGGCCCAGGATTGGAGTCTTGAATCGGGCTCGCTGGAATGCTTGAAAGCGGAAGGAGTGAGTGAACGTAGTGAACGGTGCAAGCAGCAAGCGGGGCAAGATCAAGTGTTGCGATTTGATGTGATGAATCGAAGGCCTGCTCTTTCGTCACAGCCATCAAGCTAGCAAGAAGAAAGCCCCCACGGGTTCGGTTCGGGACTCCTTATTCGCAAAGGTTGCTGCCTCTTCTATTCTATTGTTCGTAGCCGGCTCTTTCTTCGACCAGAAACGAGTCGGTTCAAGTCCCAATACTCCTCTCTTCGGTCAGTGAGAAACGGATAAGCCAAGAGAAAAAAGGAAAAGATCGATGAGAAGGCAACGTTGTGAGCTAAGAAAGTTATTTGTGAACGACTGATAGGTTCGGGTACTACAAGTCAATGAAATGTGTTTAATCAGCATTCAAAAGGGCATTGGAACTTCATATTCGAATCTCACTTTCAATAGGCCGGAAAAAGAAAATGAATTAATCAGCTTTCCCCTGTGCATTAGCTCACGAGCCTAGGAAGATCAATCATAGTCAGAAGTGAGCTTCAGTCCTTTTATTAGCAGAGCAGGCGAAGGAAGCGAAGTAGACCGGTTTTTCGCAGTCTGCCAGTAGAAGTTTACTGTGGTTCAAGCCGAAGGAAGTGTTTTATTTTTTAATATTTTTTGCAGTCTGTCGGGCTAGAAACGTCCTCAGGAGGGAAATGGGATTGATTTTCTAGTAAGCTCTCCTCAAGCGGTAACCCGTATATAGATATAAATATCTAACCTCGCTTGGGATTGAAAGAAGTCTTACTGTGCCGTCGGGAAGGGAAGTCACGGACTGTCTTTTCCTTGCAAACCTGCCAATCTGCTTTCAAGCCCAAAACCAAAAGGGCATTCTTTTTCTAATTCAAATCCAGCGCTTGCGAACCGAACCTGGCTATAGTTCAAGCTGAAGAATCAACAGAGGAGATTGGGGCAACGAAAGTCATTTGATCACGATCGATAGGCGGTTTCTCGGTCAATGAAATCATGAAAGAAGATTGGCGCGGGTTACTGGTACGACAAATCAATGAAATGCGGTTAATAACCTCTCTTCTAAGCCATGGAAAGTACAACTCCGTCGAACCTCTGCGAGGACGGGATTCAAGATTATTAGTTTAGTTTAGTGGGAAGAATCCGCTTGCTTACTCGGTTAGAGAAAGAGAAAATAAATAAGAAACCAAAGCGCAAGTGAAAGCTAGAAAAGGGAGTTTCTAAAGAGACAACCAAAGCAGTTCGTTCTCCTCGCTTGAGATGGGTCAGTCTTTCCCGCGTGGGATAAGGGTGATAACTTGAAAGAGGTAATTGAGCCAATGCTTATAATAAGTAGTCTTTTAGGCCCAGTTCAGTAGCGAATGCAAAGGAATGATTTCCCAGCCCAAGCTCCACTCGACCAAAGAGGAAGTAAAGCTGACTACTAATAGAGGAAACGAAAGAACACAACACTCGAGATGAAAGTAAGAAAAAGTATGCTCCCCAAGCGAAGTATCTGCAAGTGAAAGGACGGCGACGGGCTCAAGCCAAGCTGAAAAACCATAGATTATGCTTTCATGGCAGTGGGCACTATAAGCGCAGGAGAGGGGTCCGTTGGAGGAAAGACTGGACTCTTAGTACCGTCTTAACTCGATTAGTACAGGTACACCGGGTCCTTTAGGAGACTGTTCCCTTACGGTGTATATTAGCTCAGTAGCGGATCTTTAACTGTTAAGTTCTATTTTTAGTAAAGCTAGTTCATTTGTTTCGTGGGTTCCTGGTGGAACCCTTAGTTTAAAGCACTCAAACGCTAGGGCCGATGACCCTCTTTCGAATCATATTGTTCACCCGACAACCCCTCTGCCAAAGAATAGTAAGCCGGGAGAAAGGAATTCTGTGAAAGTGTCATTCACCCGGCGTGTAAAGGGCTTTCTTTCACGCATGAGTTATACCGAGTACTAAGTGAATTATGGACCCGTTTTCGAGAGGGCCAGTCTAAAACAGCCAGCTGTATGTATGTGTGGACACGGCCACAACAAAACCAACAAAGAGCAGCATATGTCTGGTCTCGGAAAAGCCCGACGAGATCCTCTGGGCGATAGTAAACGGTGGGGCCGGACAGAGTTCGGGTGAGGAGGGAATAACAACAAGGTTTCAGGCTTAAGAATACGAAGCCCATTCTTTTTGGGGTGGCCCTTGGTCCGGAATCACATTTTGAATTGACTCCTCAGCCTCAGAGGCGGGAGAAGTTGGAATCGTTGTTCCAGTTTCCTTTGTTGAATCCCAGGAGGGGATAGTCTCTAAGTCAGGTGACGGAAGGAGAGCAATTAGTTCATCAAAGTGAGTTTTGCACCGTCCGGATCATTGAGTTAACAACGACACATGATTGAATTATGCAATCTGGACTACCTACCACCTAAACAAGCTCCTTAAATCCCAAATCCTAATCGGATACCCTTGGAACTTTTTCCAGTTAGGATGCCGGCCGAGCTGGGCGGAGCGATTGATGCTTTTCGAGTGTGAGATAGTGGTTCGCTGATAAGGAATGAGATGATTCCGAAGCTGAGGGCTATGCCGCTTGGAGGGCATCCGCTGTGCGCGAAGAGTGCTTTTCCTTCCCCTGGCCCTCCTTTCCAACTGCCCTAGAAAGAGCTTATACGGATGTGGATGTTGATTCATCGGATTCGGGGATTAGAGCTAGAAGCTCTGTCCCTTTCGAGAAGAAGGGTTATCTTTCTATCATGATCTATCTCTCAAAAGAAAAGAGGAAGGGTGGGCGGCGCACCTAATCTAATGGACTATTCCTAGGGACTGTTACTAGGGGCTCTTTTTAGGGTGTGCGGTCAAAGAGCGCTTCCTTGCCTACTGCGCTTGGCTGTTCTGCTTGTCGCAGAAAGGATCTCATCTTAGCGAAATTGCTTTAATTCCACTATTAGAAGAAATTCTGCGGGGTAACTTACTCGAAAGTAAGGGGCCTTTCAAAAGATTAAAAAAGCTAATTTTTTTTTGTGAGCTCTCGCTTATGAAAAAAAGACTGTGAGCTGTATATGTTTCCCCCCTCAAGTTTCTAGATTCCATAGATTCTGAGATTCTCTATAGAAGTTCAAATTGAAGCTGGCATGACTGTATTAAGCCTTAAGCATAAGGGGTAAGAGGCAAAAGCAGTAGCAGTAAATCAGTTAAGCCAGCGGAAGTGTGACCAAGCGCTTACTGTTGGTCTATGCGACCGGCCCCGGACGTAGGCACCCCCTTGTCGAACCGGGTAACCAACATAAAGTCAGAATCAGAATAAAAGGGAGTTCGCTGGGTCTGTCTTTTTATCCCAGAGGTGCTGGTTCAAATCCAGTTCGTGACATGGTCATCTCGATGAGAATAAGAGCAGCCGGTATTGGACGAAGGGGAAGCTTCTTCTAGTGGTGTCTCAAATTGAATAAAGTTAAAAAGTAAAAGATAATCGTCTGAAAGCCTATTGGTTGAAGGCAATGAGATTGATGGGAATGTTTGAAGAAGTACGAATTGACCATGTCTCTCGGTCCAAGAATAGTCTCTGGCTACGATGGCTTCTAAGATCAAAATGAATGACACAGAAATGGAAAAGGAAATAAATAAAGGTGGTCAAGAGAACTATACCTACTTCCTTCCTTGATGTCGATTTTATAGAGATAGCAGAGGTCTTCGTAGCAGAAGAGAACGTAGACTCACTTTAGAGAGAATAGGGGGGGGCTGAAGTGGTTTGAACGTGGGACTACTTAGCAAAAGGGGTATTGCCACAAGACAAGAATGAAGCAAGAAATTTCAGAAGACAAGCCCTGAGGTATGCAATCTTGGCGAACACACTGTATCGAAGACGTTTTTTGGGGGTATTAATTAGATGTGTTACGAAAAGACAAGGGGAGAAGATTATGAGAGAGGTGCACGGAGGTGATTGCGGGGAACATCAGAGTCAAGGAAGACTGATCGGGAAAATAATTCATCTCGGATACTACTGGCCAAGACTGAGCAAAGACTGCATCAATTATGTCAAAAGGTGTCGGGTGTGCCAGTTGAATTCGAATCTAGATCGACTCCCAAAAAAAGGGGTCCACCCTATGAAATCCTATTGGCCCTTTCCAGCCTTACTCAAATAGGGGGGCTCGATCTAATAGGAATAATTTAGCCCCCCTATTTGAGGTTGTGCCGAGTCAAAATCATGTCTGGATTTTTACAGCCACCGAATACTTTACAAAGTGGGTGGAAGCGATCCCTTTGCGGAAGGCTACGTCTGAGCCTTAGGAGATAATAAAGCGAATTTCATTATGGAAAACATAATTGCGAGGTTTGGGTTGTCACAAAGAATTGTTACAGATCATGGGACTCAGTTCAAAGGAAAGGTGGATTAATTTATAGATAAGTATAAAATCTTCCATGCAGAGTCTACAACCTACTACCCCGCTGGAAATGGTCAGGCTGAGGCAATGAATAAAATATTACTGAAGACATTGAAGAAGACGTAAGAGCCAAAGGGATTGGCACTTGAAGTTGACGAATGCTCTATGGGCGTACAGAACTTCAGCAAGGACTTCTACTTCGGAGACCCCTTATTCCCTGGTCTACGGAAGCGAGGCCGTGGCGAAGCTTACATGGCAGAGAGAGAGAGTTGGAAGTGGAGATTCCTCGAATGTCCTGTGCAGCAGAGATTGATTGTAGAAGTTAGGAATATGCCCAAATGAGAGACGTTGATTTGGTAACCCTGGCAGAGAAGAGGATGAAGGCAAAGAAAAACTTTTTGATCTACACAAATCAAATGGTTCAAGCATTTAATAAGAAAGTGAGGCCTCGCTTATTGGATTGAAGCCAACAACCTAAGCGGTTGGGGACATTGTGATGAAGGTTTCCGATCACGTCAGAGCCAACATGTCAAGCTCGAAGTTTTCTCCCAACTATGAAGAGGAATTCTATGTGGTGATTAAGGCTTTCGAGACAGGATATTACAGGTTGGCTGACAGCAAGGGAAATGAGCGGAGGGAGTCGATCAATGGTAAATGGTTGAAGAAATTAAATTTTACTTCTTTACTAAATGATGATTACAAAATTCATGTAAACAGACTAACATTGCCTATAAGGCACAGAAAAGATTCATTCCTTTGTTACAGGTGCTTCGGTAAGCATGACTGTAGGTGCTAAAGAAATAGAAGCTTTTTATGCAACAATTGCATCAGCAGGATTTTAGGCGGCGGAAGAAAGTCCTCTATTGCTTGACATTGGATCTGGCGGCTTAGGACGCTTAGTTGCACCTCCTCGGTCCACCCTTTAGCGATAGCCCTTTGATGCTTTCTACTAGCGTCCCCTATTTCCTCTATTTGCTCTAAGGTGTCCTCTCCCCATAGAAGCGGCTCTTTATCCTCTTTGGTCAGATATTGACAAATGGGTCCCCACCCATTATGATACTGACATTTTGCAAGAGCCTGCGCTCCTTCAAACTCATGGAAGGTTCTTCTTCCAATCTGACTTGCCGTATACCTAGTTGCATTTCTATTGAGTATTATTAGTATTAAAAGGTGATAATTAAATCCCTCCTCCTTGTGCATTTACTTAGCCACTACAATCGATCTACAACTAAAAGATAGTGAGACTCTAACCTGACTGAGATTCCGCATGACTGAAAGTTAGCAAAACGTAATGTACTCCCTAACCGACTCTTTTTTTGTGGCTTTCTCCTTCTTCATTTAGCTTCCCTTTACTTATCCTTGGGCCTTCTAATATAGTTGTTAGCGATCGAGAGCTCTTTTCTCGAAGAAGGATTTCCGAAAGCCAGCCACTTACGCAATAGGGCCGAATAGAGGTCTTCCGAAAGCCCATTGCCTTCTGCCTTACTATATAGATATAGAGGCTAGCCAGTTTCCCGGCTCGGATGCTTGCTTTAATTCACTCTATAAATAGTTTAAAGAAAAGAAAGCCAGCATTTCCATTTCCAAAGTACAGAAAGTCAGTCAAGTCGGGCAAAGCAGTCACAAAATAGGATAAAGAAAGAGGACTACAGACGCGGCTCTATTTTGTAAAAATATCTTTTTTTAGGGTGTCTTTTTCATCTTCATGTAAGACTAGCATTTTTTCATTTACTTTTTGTCTCAACTAGGTATCAATGAACTTTAAGCTCTTCGCCTAGTGACTCGCCCCTATTGAGTAAGGCGGGTCCTTCATAAAGTACTAGTAATGATGAATCTTTGGCTCTCAATGAATGAGACAGACTATAGGCAAGCAGCAGGGGCTTCGGGTGGAAGGCAACTCTGTTTAGCCAGCAAGCATAGGAAATAAATCCCCCCGGGGAACTTACTATTAATGCTAATCCATTAGTTCTAGCTCGAAGTTTGCCCTTAGTTGTCTCGAAGTTAGCTGCTTGGCATGAGTAGCTTGGCTTGCTCATGCGGGGCTTTAGAAAGAAAGTAAGCAGGGAATTCATATACTAATCTTCTAATCCAGCTCGAGAAGTTTTTTTTTAAAAGTAGATCGGGAGTTCAAGCAGATGTTAAATTAGGGTGAGGTTTACTATTCTAGTCTACAGGCCACTTAGCTAAACGAAATCCTGAGTATCGACTGTCGTGTGAGTCTCGACCAATGTGTAGCTGCCGTTAAAAGGCTATAAGTAACGGCATTCTCAGTTAAGATAACAGGATTCAAGCTTGCTTGTGTGTACGTGCTTGTTATAAGTAGATGTAGATGTGAAGGTGCCTAAGGAACCGCCCTAACCCCCTTAAATACGTTGTTAGAGGCGTTGGCTATTCGTAGATCTGTTATACAGGCGATTTAGCTACTTTCAATCCTGAGTTTCAACTCTTCAGTGAGCTTGCTATCTCCCAGTCGTAACTGTACCTTGTGGACTCTAACAAGCTCTCTTCGCTTCTCCCCTGGCTTAAACAAGCCAGTAGCTAAACCCCTGACCTATCGGTCAGTAGCTGAACCCCCTCTAACGAGCAGGTGAACCACCTCGTGTTGTTAGTTCGCTCTCATGGACCGATTGTGCTACTTTCAACCCTGAGTAGCGGGTATTAGGTGAGGGGATACCTGCAGAACCGTTTAATTGTGGAACAAGCTACGCACGTTACATGTCCTTTAAAGCTACCGTTAAGGAAGTATCAAAGATAGGAGAACGAGATCCGGGCACTAGCGTGTTAAAGGAAACAGGGGTCCTTATTAATGTGGGAAAAAGACGTATGAAAATCGTATGAATCGATAAGACCGGATCTCCGATCTGTTCCACGAAAAGGAGCTAAAATGCCACTTTCGAATGACAAAAGAGGGTCTTTTAGGCCTGATTTCCCTCGAGAAGCTGATGCCAGAACTGCTGTAGCTAGCCTAGGAGTTCTTTTGTTAGGGGGCCCGGGGAGTACCATGAGTTGATGTCTAGAGAACAATTCTTATAGGACCGGACTAGGGAACAACTATCCCACACCGGAGGAACGGAAACACCCCTTTAACAAGCAAGCTACGCACCTTTGAGTTCTCGGGGTGAGGTGCGAAGCTAGTTCCCGAGTAAGTAGCTAAAGCAAGAGGGCAATCAAGCAAGCGATCGTAGGTACGCTAAGTAACTTGTTATATAAGCAGATTGGTGTGGAACTAGATCCTCTGCTAGAGTAACAGTTGTTGTGTAGCCAGGTTCACCTGCCCAATGCCAATGATACGAAGAGCTAGCTTTGCTACCCTGGCTCAGAGAAAAGTCTACTTGCTTGCTAGAGAAGGTGACCCTTTAGTTTTCGGGTTTGCTTGTCGTTTTTGTTTGAACAGAGATTATTTTAGTGTTCCGTGTACCGCACCGTGGGTACAAGGTCGAAAAGAAAAAAGCCCTTTATCGGATTTGAACCGATGACTTACGCCTTACCATGGCGTTACTCTACCGCTGAGTTAAAAGGGCCCATTTTATTCAATTCATGAATTAGCCCACTATGAGTCTACTGCATTAAAATATATATATATAAATATACTATATATATAGTATATCATTCGTGTCTCTGTTACAACACGGCGAAACTAAATGGTTCGAATTAAAAATATAAATAATAATAATTTTAAGGCTGTACACCTAAATTTCCTGGGATTGTAGTTCAATCGGTCAGAGCACCGCCCTGTCAAGGCGGAAGCTGCGGGTTCGAGCCCCGTCAGTCCCGACTGCAGATCCTTTCTTTGAATCGATCAATTCATTTCTCTCCATTTTCTGTGAAGAGGGGGACAAAGAGCTCCCAGCAGGAGGATCCTTCTTTCGTTTCGCATGTTGGGTAAAAGCTGTGCCAGAGAGACGAGCTATGTGAGGGTAGGTCAAGTATGAGACTGCCCTTGATCCATAAGTACGATAAGGAATTATATATGATATACTAACTACGGAAAGGGGATGGGAGTCAAATCAATGTTTTGCTTAGAGACACTAGGCGCAGTGAGGGATCAGATTGTACATCGAGGTTTACCGCCACAAGGGATAAAAACCTCGCCTTATTAATCGTTTCCTTCACTTCACCAAATGCTAAGTGCTAGTCGACTTCCTGTGCTTGCCAGACCTTACTAACCAGAGGCATAATATAACCGCCCTAAAAGCCCCTTGGGGCTATTGGCTTAGGGTCCTGGTTCCTTGGCTTTCCGATCTAGTCATTCACAGGCAGGCAACAATAGCACCTTCTCCTTGCAATGCAACACGTACGCTATTAAATGAGGGCATTAAGTGAAGCCATAGGGCTGCTCAATGTGACCAAATTGCATATTATACTGTTGAGGATTCGAACCTCAATACCCCTTTTCTTTCTTATACGGGTTAGCACCAGCCAATCTGTAATTTGTTTATTCCATATCACTTACGAAACACTGACCCCAATTGTACATCCTTAGCTGCACCTGTACACGCAGCTTTATCGGCTCCCCTCTTTGGGGGCTACCCACCACTATGCTTTGCTTTGAATTATCTACCATCTAACTGAAACACTATCCCAATCTCTTTATCGATGTGAAGATTCGAACTATGCTCTGCAAGCGAGCAATCCGTTCTCTGTCTTCTGCTTGTCCGCTCTCACCTGAGATACAAAAGAAAGCCTGTGGTGTTAAGCAGGTAGGTGTGCATCGTTCGGTTCTCCTGTCCGTACAGTGTGCCATTCCAGCTCCATGCCATGCCGGCGTAGATATAGAGTTTACTTTCTGTTGCTGCCTCACTATAAGCTATTCTCGCTTCCACATCTCACTTTCGAAACACTTTTAGTAGTTGAGGAGGGAGTAGTTGCGCCGTATAACGAGAATATAAGTAAGAGAAGCTCTCCTTATTACGTGGCAAAAGAGGGACCGAGGGTTTCAGAGGGAGCACCGAAGGCCCTTTTCTGTGGTATGTCGGTGACTCACTTTGTGCAGCTAATCGAATAACTATAATAAGTAGGATAAATTGGTAGGGAGGGTAGGCCTGCCATCTATTGCTTTCCGATTCCCGAATACCTTCTTTGCTTTGAGACCATTCCTTGTTGGACTCGACACCCTACTAATACCTTTGAGACCCTTCACTGAACACCAACCCACTCGTACATCCTTAGCAGCGGCAAAAGCATTTGTTCGAGCTGCTGTAGCTGCAACTAAATAAGAGAGCTTGCTACGACCGAGTAGTTAATAGGGTTCATCTTCACAAGACCCGCTTGCCTGCTACTAGCTTGACACACCTTCACTTCGAGTCTATCACTCATTGGACCAATTGATTGTGCTCCCCACAGGGACATATAGAAAACCGGTCTTTGACCCCCTTCGCCTATGAAATAAGAGGGGGCTTCTTTATGCCTTCCTTCACGCTACCATTGCCAAGTTGCTCTTTGTTTGACATCTGAAAGCAGTACCTTACCTCACTTATGAAACACAGACTGACGCTGTCTCACTTATGTTAAGAAGTGCTCTTATGTGCCTTCTACCGTGGGCGGATGAGACTTAGTTTCCAAACCCTTTGGGCATGGCAGCATACTTTTTGTTTACCAAAAGCATTGAGGGATTGTGATTCATTCTGTACTAGGTCGTCAGACTGACCCTTATTTTGGGCATATCAGATGATATGCCTTAGACTCCGTATTACTCGACTCACACTTCATTCGATACGGAACTCGTGGCTCTTTCCCGAGTCGAAGAAGCGCCTTCATCACTCTATATCTCCGACTTGCTGGGTTGGGTTCGTAGCGAGGTGTTTTCTCTCTTTATCTTATGAAAAAACACTAGCTGCTCGAACTATAAACACTTCTAGGACTTCAGTTGACGTTACGTGAAATGATCTTGATGTCAGGTTTGATCGCTCAGCTGATATTCATTCTAAAGTTTTTTGTTTCCGTTTGAAGTAGGATTTAAAGAGCCAATGTTCCTTGAGTTGACGTCACTGGGACATCTACCGCGGGGATCTGCTTCAGCAAGTCTGCTCCCAAAGGCTGCTGTTCATTGACTCCCTTTGTCGTGTTCCTCTTGCTATCGCAGGCTCAGGTGGACTTCCGTTTTTTCGTGAACCAACGAGTATTTTATTGAAGGCGAACTGAGTTCCTTGAAGCTATACATAGTTTCCAATTGGCATTTCGCAGAGGACCAGTCAGCTAGTGGGGACCAACCAACCAAGGGCAGTCGTCTAGCAGCTCACTTCCGTATCTGCTTCTGTAGAATATGCCAGTCCAGTCTCTTCTTATCATGAATGTCGTAGATGATTATATTAGGCATCAGCCCCCTCTCCAACTGTATTCGTATCGGCTTTAGCTGTTGATGCTTCAGCGGATGACCTTTATGCGTATGTGGTTCCTGGGATTTACAAAGGAGGTTTGGGTCTAGTCCGCTCCAGGTCTGTATGCGTCACATCCCCGATCCTATTGCTTCGGATATTTGACTACCAACTGATTCGGGATCAAAAGTAAAGAGGGCTTATAGACACCCACCCTTACTACTGGCAAATCTTCACTTCGAGCTGAACCACCGGGCGTAGAAGAACGTTTGTTTTCGTGTTGGGTTTGCCATGTATTCTTTAGCGCGAGGTACGCAAATGTGCTAAAGAAAGTATCTATCTCCTTTGTAGTCGGCATCGTACTCTGCTTATGCAGTTGATGCTTATGAAGTTTCTGTCTGTGCCGGTCTCCAACACGGCGAGCAATTCCTTCTCCAGCCGAATATCGATCGTTTTCGGCGCATGAAGCGAAGCGGCAAACACTTCTTAGTATAATAATTGTCTCGTTGTTTGATTTGCATGCAGGGTGTATTCCCTAGCCATTGTTTGAGCCCCCTAGCCTGAACGACCGGACTCGGAATAGTCGACAAGCGTGCCCTTGGTACTAGGTTTATCCCAAGTCAGCGAGAAGGAAGTCAACGAAGCAGGCCGGCTCACTGCTATTGGGTTGGGTGAAATAGGAGATTACGGCTAAGAAAGCTAAGCGGGCAAGTATACAGGACAGACCAACTACCCTTTTTTTCTAGCTTCTGCCTTTCTTGATTCTGTTTCTGCGCCGGTGGATTCGGATATAGCAGATTCAGATGCGGAAGATATGGGGAAGCTTTTGATGCTATAGCTCTGGAATAGCCATAGTCCCTCGTAGTGGGACAAATAAGAGGTATCACTCGTGGTGTTCTAGCCCCTGCTGTGAAGAGAGACTAAGTGAGTGAAAACATAAATTAAGTACTGAACATATTAAAAGCGTGAACAACTATGCTTGGCGGTGGCTTCTGCCTGCTGCAAGAGCAAGAGAGACGATCCCACATGATGAGATCGATCTGAGCCTGTTGGTGGGCAAGAAGTAAAGTAGGTCGTCTCAATGGAAGAGTGTCTTTGTCAAGCTTGGGAAGGAAAGGCAAGCAACCTATTAGTAGGAACCTATTATATATATATATATTAGTAGGATCTTCGAGCTGCTTATGCTTACTTAAACGTACTTGCCAAATGCACCACCTTGGTTGGTGGAGCACTAAATCATTCGTTCTCCTCACCTCTCTTCTCAACCAAAGAAAAGAGTCAAGTTCTAGTAAAAGATGCAGGGATTCGTATTAGGTTTGGCTTTGGCTAAGATGTACTCAGACTAAGAGAGGCCCTTAGAACCGAGCGAGGGGCTTTTTTGCCAAGTTGAAGAGGTGGCTCTATAGCAATAAGTCGAGGAAGCGAAAAGGAATAGTGAAAAGCCGTGTCACTTGGAACTGGATAAACCGACTAAGAAGCCCAAAGCAAGCGAATGTCAGGTGCGTTCATTGGAAACGAAGAAGAAGAGAGACTCTAGTTATAAGGGTGAGTTTTGAATCTCTTTTTCGCAGTAGGGGTAGGGTGGAACCACAATTATGACTGCTCCCTCAAAGGGGGAATCTGGGTGCTCTGGTGTGGAACTGTCAGGGTGGTCTACGATCAGAACGAAAGTAGAATCCTCCTATAGAGAGAAAGGAAAGTCCGCTTCACGAGCTCTCCGAGGACAGCAAGGAAATTGAAGTGGTTGGAGTGCCATCCTAGTTCCGTAAGGCTCAGGTCAAAATAGGGAAGGAGCCGAATCGGCCCGACTTTTAATTAGGGTTAAAGCTCGACGTACGGCGTAAAGCTCGTTCAAACTTGAGAAAGAGTTTCGGCTTGCCACTCTCGCATAAACATAGTACGCCCCGCCTTTTCCGGTGTCGTAGTCACTCCCGCTGGTCAAATCCGGTTTGAAATCAGGGCTTTAGGCGAGACTTTCTCGATCTTCTTTCTGACTCTAGAGGACTTTGCTGATTGTATTAGTTAGCTTGATGCCACGGGACGCAAAGAACTGTCTATAAAGTGGAAAAGAACCCTATTTAGGGAGTGAAGCTAGTGCTAGCTCGCGACATGTCTATCCATTCGACCGAAGCGAAAAGCTAATACGAATCCCTACCCGCACCTGGAAGACCAATTGAAGCTTGACCTTAGCATTCCAATTAGATACCCCTTTAGATACTCTGCTACATCAACAGGGACGGTGAAAGAAGAAGATCATCAAATGATGTCTCTTGCTGAAGTGTTTGGGAACATCAGTTAGACCAGACATTGAGCCTATTGAAAGCACAATTCAATTCCTGCTCCTAGACATTCAGATTAAGATAATAGTGAGAGCGATAGACAGAGAAGTATAGAATGCTATTGTTTCAGAATCCAACACTTGTAAACTCATATCTCCAGGAACGGAGGTACCTTAGATTAGAAGCCCATACATAAGGACAGGGACTGAGCTTAGGACTGAAGGAAAGAGGATAGCCACTAGGCCAGCTACTAGAGACACAAGCACTAAAAAAGATATGGGGAAAGCATATTCTCTAGGAGAAAGAAAGGCATCTTGGCTGACAGGGCTGACCCTGACTCTGATGCTTGACTAGAAATTATACTTGCTTCACTTGAAAGTACAATTTGAACTTCAAGGCTTTAAAGGAAAGAGACTTATAGATTGGCTTGAAAACTCCCCAGAGATAAAACATCTTAATTAGAAGAAGAGGTCTTTCTTGATCCTGGAGAGGTAAAGAAGAGGTAAAGATTGAGACAGGTTGTCAGAGTAATTTCTATTGCTTGCTGCCTAAGAGCCCTACCCCTACTTAAGAGATTGCTTGAAAGGCGTTGAGTGACTGCACTTGCCCCTTTTACTGCTGATTTACTTTGCCTGCTTCAAACCCTACTTGTTCTAAGGATAAGGAATGGAACTGAAAGGGGATGAAAATATAGCTCATATTCTTATCTTCCTTAGACCCACCATCTATCTAGTTAGCCCCCTCGGTGAAAGAAAGGGAAAGAATTAAGAATATTAGCTCTTCCGGAGCACTCTCTTAGCTTAGCTATCTACTAGGGAATCTTATCTAAAGCCTACGATATTTGACTTCTAAGACAGCAGCTGTTGGCGTTTTCCCAGAATTTTCCGTAGACCTCTCTATATATTTAATACTATAATAATAATTAATAAAATATTTATATTGGTATTATATTTTAGAAAGACTGGACTCTTAGTACGGGTACGGAATACTCGATTAGTACAGGGACACCGGGTCCTGACCGTAGGAGACTGTGCCCTTACGCTTGATATTAGCTCAGCTATAACTCTTAACTCATAGTTTTTTCTCAAGCTATTTCATTTGTTTCGTGGGTTCCTGGTGGAACCCTTAGTTTAAAGCACTCAAACGAGTCGCATAGGATTATCTATTTCTGAAGAACAAACTCGCTTGATGGCATCAAATCCTTATGTGTAAAGTGAATAGGCTATAAACCGATGCATGTGAGTCTCATCTCTTTCCCATAGCAGCTTAAATGGTGAGTGGTATCTGGCCCGCCTTCGAATCCACTCCAAATGAAAAATCTTCATCTGACTGACATACGTTGCATTCATCAATCATTTTATACATGCCTCAGAATTCATCCATTGGAGTCATGTATATGTCCATTACATCATCTTTGATTATTATTTATGGAAATTATCGTCCATGTTAAGGGTTCTTCTTTATTTGATCCTTTGTCCTCTTATACCCTAACCCTCCTCCACGGTTTGGAATGGTATCTCTCTTTAAATTTAAATTTCTACCTAATCCCAATCCTGGTTGCGCTTTTCACCATAAACTTCCCTACTGAATTAGTCAGTCTTAAAAAGATTTTCATACACTCCCTTCTTTGCTTTGCTTCAATGTTTTCTTCCGGGTCCGGAGGAATATATATATCCCCAACACAACTAGCCTTCCCACGGAGTGGAAGAAGGCCCTAAGCTTAACGCCTTCGGCTTGTCTGACTCCTTGCTTTCGGCTCTAACAGCTAAAGGGGAATCTGGCTGGGCCTTCGCCTCTTACTGTGTTTGGAAAGAGGGTAAGACCGAAGAAGGAGATGCTCCCTTCGCGACTGTACTGTAAAGATCTTGCCAGTAATTTGAAGTAAAGTCAAGTAAAGTTTTGTAATGTAATGTGCCGTTGAGTATCAAGTTAAGCACAAGAGCGTAGAGTAAAGTAAAGTACTGCACCGTAATGTCGAGTTAAAGGCCTGGTTAAGTAAAGTCGCCTAGTGACTTTAAGTCCAGTAAAGTAGAGTAAAGTGAAGTAAGGCAAGGTACTGTAAAGTAGTATTGGTAGAGCGCGGAAGGGGAAGGTACGCATGGTGCTAAAAAGGTTTTAGGTAGCTGTCTCTAGAGTATCTTTCCTCCTAAATCCTCTATTGCCTCTCCCCTCCAAAAACCTAAGGCTAATTGAGGAGTGAGTGGAAGCAAGTCCCGTCAGGGGACATCTCCTAGGGAGTTACTTACCCTAGAGAGTAAAGCAACACACCTCTTTCATGACTGAAAGGTAAGCGAAGGGAGAAAGATTTTAAACCTACCATTTATTTTGGCTTAGTTCCCAGGGAGAGAGGCAATGATAATTTATTTAGGACCACATACCCTACTTGATTGAGACCCGAGGGAAGTAAGGAAGCGAAAGCTGGATCGACTCTAAACTAAAGTCGAGTAGCTTTGCCTTTTTTTCTTAGAGTGGATTGAGGAAGAAGTGGAACTCCGATGAGAACGTAGTCTTGCTGCATCCCCTGAAGGAGAAGGGGCTAACCTATCCTTAAAATAAGCTGGATCATCTGGAGTTAGATCAGCTGGAGTAGCTACTTACCTTACTGGTGTCCGAAGAAGTCTGTTGGTACGGTACAGATGTAATATGAGATGTGAAAGCTCTTTCCGACTTAAAGACTACTAGTTGACTAAGAAGTAGAGCCTACTGTAACATCCGACCAGAGAGGTCAGTCAGTGCTGGGGAAGCAAAGAATGGAATGTCTGTTCTGTAACAAGAAGGTTGCTTGATTTGATTATTATTTTTTCAAGAGCAAGCCATAAGGACTCTGTAGATCGCGAGAATGCATGTTCTGATGCTTGCACGGGTGAGAGCTCATCTGCTTCCTTAAAAGTAAGTTTCACAGAAGGGAGGTTAGCGAGATCCCTTATCTGAGGAAATAAAAGAAGCTCGACCATGAAAAGGAGTGGAAACCCTAGCAATAAGGATGACTCTCGAAGGCTTGGCCCTTATTACATTAGTGGGACTACGGCTGGCTCTTTCTCCTCAATCGGGGGGAATGCCATTCTTAACATCTTTCGCAACCTTTCTTTCACACGTGGCAGAATTCTAGACCATATAACCTTGCCAACTAAAGCGGCCTACTCTATCGCAGCAAGGGCTTTCTTTTCTTGCTTGAATCGACGGCCTACCAGGGCAAGCTTACTAATCAATCCCCGAACGATCGGTAGTCTTTGCTTTTCCTATTACAGATGCCAGTCCTTTTTCTGTTGATGCGGAAAAAGCGCAGCTAGTCCTTTTCGGAGTAGGAGCTGTTTGGATAGGGTAAATCCCCTTTTTCTCGGTGCGATTTTCATACGAACTCACGAAGAAGCAGTCCCGCAGATAACTAGAAGGAAAGGAGAAGCTGTTCTTGCTAGAGCCTTTAGCTCGGCAGTAGGATTAGGCTTATCTGCTGTCGTCGACTCTGAACGAATGCTTTCATGGGAACAACCTAGGTAAAGCTGCCTTCTTCTTGTTGATGTAATTGCCCTCGGTATGTAGTTGAATCGAGATTGGCCTTGGTCTTATTTAGAAAGAGAGTACCACTCAAATCAAATCTATGGCTATGTCCGGATCTAACTCTCTCTCCCATCTAAACTTTCGAAGCTCGTGCAATGATAAATCACCTTCCTTACTTAGGACTGTTTACCCTCGATTCTTAGCATCCTGCCTTTAAACAGACGATTCTCGATGCTTTGAATAGCCCTAGTTTCGTACGGGAATTGGAACATCACTTACTCGAATCCCTCAATCCAGACTTCCTTCAAACAAGCGTCCTTCTCGAAGAGCAGATGTGGCATTTTTTCTATTATACGATAAACCAAAAGATCGAATTCGTTCACTGCTAAACAAGAGTTCCGAGTCGATTTGGTCTAAATCCTTTCCTTTCTTCTCGCCATCTCCGTTGGCAAGTCAAGTCTCATCCCTAGCTTGGCTACTTTACTATAGGCACTAGGCTATGATTCGATCTCGAAAGAGTGAAGATCAGGATTGGATGCTGTTCCAATCTCTCTCATCTCATAATCCAATTCACCGTAGATCGTTGATTCCCTTGCTTTGCTCGGGCAATGATTCCGATTCTTCTTTGCTTGCCCACTCTATTATATTGTCCACAGATTATTATTAGAAAAAAATAGCTAGCTCCCGGTGAACTAGCAGCGGACGCATCAATAGCTGCAGACGCGGAGGAATGAATTATAGAACTAGTGGGAGGACTTTGCCAAGAGAAAGAGTAGTGAAAGAATTTAGAGAAAGCATGGTATTCCTTATTATAAATAGCACGCACAGGACAGAGAGAAGAGCTTATCCCCCCTGGGGGCACTCTCTTTAAAATTACAGACGTTAGCAATCACGGCTGATTCAACAATTGTGAATTGAATTAGTCTCGAGTCAGGCCTAAGCCCGGAAGTGCTTTCGCTCTCAACTATTGTTTCTTATGCCCTCTAACTCTAATCAGAAGGAAAAGCTACTGGCTTGGGAGAACTTGAATCTTTCTATCCTTAAATAGCAGACAAGACGCGATCAGTCAATACCAGGCAAAGTGCTTACTTACCAGACCAGGCTCAAAGCGAGAAAGACCCGGCAAGACGCCCATCTCTCTCTTCCTTTTAAAATGTCTCACGTGAAAGCCTTTTCGGTGTCAAAGAGTCAACTATAGCAATTATTGGGCCAATCGTTCTATGCTTTATCTTTCTGCCTTCGAGTCACTCGCTTCTTTAGCCTTAACCCCGTAAAGTTCCTTCGCTTCCCGCCTTTGTTTTGTTTGGGCGGCCATTCTCGTTTGAACAAGAGTAAGAGTGTGATCTCCCCAGGTATTCTCCGAGAGCTTAGACGCCACCGGGCTTATTCCTCAAATAAGGTATTCTCTAGCAAGCACCGTCTTCTTCTTTCAAACCTGAAAACAGAAAGAAAGGACTAGCAGCCTATACTTTTCTATTGATTGAGACTCTCGGGTCTTCTTCTTCTTCCTTGCTAGTAGCCGGGGGAATCCATCTCTTCAGGCTAGGTGGGGTCCACCGTTCTGGCTCCCATCTTGAGAAGAGATCGTGATTGCGATTGACGGACAGTCTCAACTTTTTGGCTAAATATTGGATCATAGTTGAAATTTTATGCTTTGATTCTGCGTCCGCGTTGATCCGAGCGGGACTCAAAATCATCCCCTGAGTGCTTTACCCTAAGGCCGGTAACCCACGTAACAAATTAACTCTTTTTAGCTTAATATAATTATTAAAGAATGACTATGCGACTCGTTTGAGTGCTTTAAACTAAGGGTTCCACCAGGAACCCACGAAACAAATGAACTAGCTTTACTAAAAATAGAACAGTTATAGCAACGCTACTGAGCTAATCTAAAGCATAAGGGAACAGTCTCCTACGGTCAGCAGACAACTCAAGTAATCCCACGGGCCATCCGTAGGCGGGTCGGTCGGGAACAGATCAGTCGGGTCACATAGAAGCAGCAAGCCTTGGGGCAACTGAGGATAAAGATCGAGGGGCTTCGATGAGAAGGTTGAAGGAAGGAGGCTACTCCCGGAATTCCATAGAAGGAAGATTCGGGTTAGAGATGACCGAGCAGATATGCTGGTCAGACTCTATTTGTCGTTCTTCTCTATAAGTAAGTTAGTGTTGTTGGCTAAACGCCACCACTACAACTATGAGGCGATTACGACAAAATACACTTCGGAGGAGCAACAGGTCCTCAATGCAGTTGCAGAACTGTATAGATAGGATGCTGTCGCTTACCTACAAAGGTATATACCGACCTTCTCCTCAAGCCTGCAGTAAGGCTTACTCTTCTATGTTTGTACATCGGGGCACCAAGGATGTATTATTCTTTTTTTGTACGTGGATGATATCATTCTAACTTGGGATAACTCTACTCTTATCGATGCCGGGAAAGGGACATGGCCAATCAGCCGGAAGGTACTGATAAGGATAGGAAGCGGCACTAATCGATTCGGCTCAAGCTTCTGTTTCAAATCCAAGATATAGGACTACTTTAAGCGAGCCAGTTCAAGCGCATATTCGGACAGGGGCAAAAGGTAAGGCCCATTCGACTGATAGGTTTCAGTAGTTGCTTCATTGATTGAATGAAATAGTACTTTCTGCTACTGTTTGAACAGTCCGACTTGAACTTGAAGCGGCTTAGCGTGTAAAGTACTCGACAGCTCTGGCTTAGTGCGTTTAATGCTTTCCACATCTAGATTGGCTTGCTCCTCTGTTAGCAAGTTCCGTCCCCGGTGCTTCTTTAATTCCGTTCTCAGGGGCAGATGCAGCTGTTCCTGCTGCTTGATTGGCCTCCCTTCCCCGATCGTGCCAGGCTTTCCTTTCTTGCTGGCGTACCGGCCCATTCAGCATTCAGTCTATCTTCTTCAAGCAGCAATAATGGATGCAGACGATGAAACAGACGATGTAAAGTCTGCTGTATCCGCGGTAAGTGGTCCGTGATTGTAAATTGGGTTGTCAGCCCTGGAGGGAGCACACGAAACGTAGGCTTCAAAGCTGCGAGCGGAGGTATCAGAGGATGCGTTCCCATTCCTATCTGGATGGGCGGGATAGCGTATAGCAAGCATCTGTAGCAGGCAGTGAGGGCGCTTCGATCGTAAGGAGGGAACTAGTAGGCTAATGCTTATGGCGAAAATCCAAGATATAGGACCACTTTAGCCGAGTTTGCTCAGTCGTCAATTGGATACCAGTTTTCAGCGGTGAGCATTTGAGCTATGCGGGTCTAGCTTCTGGTAGTTCACTTGAATTGAATAAGGCAGCTTAATAAGTGCCCGCATTAAATCAACTCTCCCCTGCAATGTTTCCTGCCCTACCGATCCGTCCGTACCAATAGCCTAAGCTGCTGCTGCCTTTATTCCAGAATGAGTGGCAGCTTTCCCACCCTTCGAATGTCTTTTCTGAACTAGATATGCCTGCGTTGACATCCAAAGTCGAATCCACGTAATGCTTGAAAAAAGAAGAAATTCTGATGGTCTTGCCCCCTAGCGGCATGGTTAATACTCGAGGAAGGCTGAATCAGTTCTAGGGGAAGATTTTCGGCTGTCACATCTGTATTCGGCCAATCAGATTCTGGTAAGACTTGGCGCGACAGCTCGAAGATAGAGTGATTCGACTGTGTTGAATGCTAGTAAGGGATACAGGGGAAGACGGCAGAAGAGGCGTCCCTTTTCTTTCGGTCAAGTACGAAGGTCGGCCAACATTACAATTCAACCAAAGATCATAAATAAAAAAAAGTAGGAAAATGTCAGGGTCACGCTTCAAATGAAATATTGTAAGCCGTTCTCGATCTATTCTATCAGCTAAGACTGATCGAAGGCCTTACCGTCCGTCGGACCCGACGATACAGGTCACCGGCACCTCTAGTTAAGCTGTCTCAATGCTTTTGGCTCATCTAAAGTCAAATGTCATCCCCGACGAATTCAAAGTTTATGTAAATAAGCCTATTGTCAGTCATATAATGGGGGATGAGGGCCCTGCGCGCTCGTACCCCGCAAAGCAGAATAATACTTGTAAAATGGTTAAAGTGTCTGAAGTTCCCGAGTCGTCGGGATCGGATTCCAACACCCGGGGCAACCCACCAAACCCCGATGTACATACAGTTGGTTAGGGGACCCGGTCTCGTCGGAAATTCCATCGTAACTACGACCCGACTCGCCCCAAACCTGCGGATTCGCAACCCCTTACGAAGAAGAAAGACCTGCCCGGCTTAGAAGAGCCTTTGGATTATTACGACCTGGTCGCACAATTGGCAAACGTACCAGCTTGCATAACAATGTATGACCTTTGACGTCTGTCGCCAGAGAGAAGGAAGGCAATAATCAAAGCACTCACTGAAGCCGAGAGATATGCGCCCCATGTCAATCGAGTGGAGGTTGAAGAACCTTTGAAGTGCCAGAAATGTACCGCCGTGTAGGAAGCGGCGATAGCAAACATTACCTTCACTCAGGACAATATGCTCTTGGGAGACATGAAGCACAATCAACCTCTCTACCTTTCAGGGTACCTTGCGGACGTGAAAGTGCAGCAAATCCAGGTCGATCCGGGGTCGGCAGTTAACGTTATGCCGCTCCGCACTCTTGCCCACCTAGGCATTCCGCCCAGGAAATCCACACCAAGACTCTAATTCAAGGGTACAATGCTAAAGCACAAAAGGCTCTTGGGAAAATTCGCCTGGTTGAAAAACTCAAGACAGAGGTCACTTGTTACGTCATTGATAACGAGAGTCTTCTCTTAGGGCGGCCATGGATCCATGACAATCGGATAGTACCGTCCACCCTTCATCAATGCCTCAAGTACGTAAACCTTTAAGAACAGACAAGTGTGCAGGGCGCTGATCGGAAACCCTTCAAAGGACTTGAAGCATACTGCGCCGACGCTCAAATGTATGTGGATGGCCCTTTTGATAGTGAAGAAGAAGATTCCAAGACCGAGACGATTAAAAAAGAAAGCACCAAGGCAAGAGCACTCGGAAACCTGAGTGTCTAAAGTAAAATACCATTATCCAGACTCACGCTGACATAATAAGAGTCTCGAAGGTTAAGCCGAAGAAGTTCGTCGTCAACGTAATCGTGATTGAAGACGCGGCCTCGCATAACGAAGCAGAGAGACTAAGGAGAGTGGTACGTGCGGCTTAAACACTCCAAAAAGTACACTAGACATCAGCCATACAAGAAGTTTCGTTTGTTAAAAAAGGTGATATGCCTCTTCTGTTCTATATCTTTTTAAGAGGAATTATAGCAAAGTTTAAAAGTGAGAGTATTTGCCCATTGATTGATTTTTCATGAACTTGGAGTAGGTGAAAATTTCTGTCTTCCTCTTTTTCTGTGATAGCTCGGAAGATTTGAGTATACAACTATCAATGGATAGGAGACAGGTGTATCATCAAAAAGGGCGGCGCCGGGCAAGTCCAGTGGTCATACCGCCGAAGCATAAGAATTAGAAGTAAAGAAAGATGATTTGACAATCAACTATGGGGTACTCCGAGCCAACCACCAGCTCTAGTAGGGGCTCGCTGCCTATGCCAAATTATCCTTCTTTGGTACTACCTTCCTGGCTAGTCTTGCCTACGGAATTGAATAGTCAAACAAAATTCCTCAAGACCGTGAAAACTTTCGTTTGTTGGGCATACTTATGTATCAAAATGGGACTTGCGCCTTCTTGTGAATGAGGACATCCAAGTCAATAGCTAGAGTTTTGCTGGGTGAAGAATTCTTTCGTCCGGATCACGACCCGGTACGCGTGGCTAAGCTATTACCAATCACTCGGCCTATTGCAAAGGCCTTGGTTCGCGTAATCAACGCTCGCTTCGCCTTATGAAAGGGTTCCATGCCCCGCCCGGCTACTATACTGATAGTTGGTTCGGATTGTGCCTATGCCACTCCCTTTCGGACCCTTGTTCGCAGTATGGTCTTTTCACTGAAGTCCAGGGCTTATGAGATTCCCCTTCAATAAAGAGCCCCGCTCCCTAAGGGGGCCCCTCTCTGATAAGTAATAAAACGATAGAATGACTTGAACATGATCCCGTTATTAAAAAGAAACTTCCTCTTGGCTAAATCAGCTGGGATGGATAAGAACGACGAAACGAGACTCAGTGGAACTAATACCGGGATTACCGGTCTTTACTGTATTGATAAGAGTTAGCACAGGATTGGCAGGCGAGACATCTATTGAATTAACGGCAAGGATATGATTTGATTAAGAAAGCTAATTGGCTAAGATAGCGAAGGAAAAGCTCTGATCCAACTCATCGAAGATGCCCAGAAGGAACTGCAAGAGATGAGACAGTTGCTTTCACTAAAGGATCGAACTATGTAGCCATAATAGGATTAAATTACCTTTCTGACTGTGGGAAAGATGCGAAGAATAGCCAGTCAATAAGTAGCTGCTCTCCTAGATGCACGAATGAGGATATAGAATAGAACAAGGTAATCCGCAAGTCAAGTATCGAAAGAGCAGGTAATTCCATGTAAGGATGAGAAAGAGCTCTGTTAGGCAAGCAGTAGGGGTTTGGGGAGATCCCCAACCAAGGTAGCTGTTGTTTTTTTCTTTTTTAGAATATATCTTATATTCTTAATTACTCTACTTCTTTCATAAGAGTTCTCCGAAGGTTTTGAATTCTTAGTTGTTAACCAGTCCGTAGGGGGATTGAGGGGGGAAGATGTCGATGATATACTATTAAGTTACAAAGGTAAGTTCAAACCCTGTAGACAGATACAAAGTTCGTATGGTTGCCAAGGGATACACCTTTCTAACTTATGGGCTTATGGTGTCGATTCAAAAAGTCGATTTATGGCCTGAAACAATCACCGAGAGCGTCGGTTTGACAAACAAACTTAGTACTTCATTGCTTGAATTTGGGTTAGTTAGAAGTCATGCTGATCATTCCTAGTTCATCAAACTTTATTTTTAAATAAAAGAGATATTTACGGCAAAAGTTTGAGATAAAGGAAGGACTTAGGGTCCCTTCGTCATTTCCTTGGTATTGAAGTTGCTCGATCCAAAGCAGGTGTAGTTCTCTCGCAACGAAAGTATGTTAATGATATGTTTAATTTAAAGATACAGGTTTTCTTGGTTGGTAAGTCCATTGCGACACCTCTTGAGCTTAATCACAAGCTTAGTGAGGATCAAGGTGATCTTCTTAATTGAATGACCCAAAAAGCAGTATCGGAGACTTGTGAGGCGTCTATCTCATATCTCATCATCACACGACCAGATATCACTCATGCTGTGAGCGTTGTCAGTCAGTTTATGCAAAGCCTAACCCTGAACTATCAGAGCTAAGGAAGCAACTCAAGGAGCTGATCGATGCCGGCTATATCAGAGCCTTGAAGGCACCGTTCGGGGCACCGGTGCTGTTCCAGAATAAGCATGACGCAAGCCTCCGTCTATGTATCGACTATCGGGCCCATAACAAGACTAAAAAAAAAAAAAGAAGAAAAAGAAGGTGGTGCGCGTGGAAGAATGGACAAGTGGGAATCGAACCCCCCGAGGGCAAGCAAGCCCTTCTACCCCATTCGATTATCTTCCGACAACCATTCACTCTGTCTATCACCAATCGACGTATTCGTATGCAAGATCAGCCTCCTCTCCATATACGTATTAACAAACAGGCGGCGGATCTGTATCGCCATCCGCCGCTGCGCAGGAGCTGGAAACAGAGAATCCCGTGATAGGCAGGGGCGCGGGATCCACCCAACGGGAAATAACGCTTCTGTTATGGCAATGGGTGCAGTGTGACACACGGAAGAAATCGCGCTTGGGAGCTCGGGTTAGGGACGGTCGGTTTCGGGTGCTTATGAAGTTGCTTATACAGTTGCTTATGAGGGTCCTGATCGTTACCCAGACCCACCACTATATCCACCACCATCACTAAGAGCAGAGGTCAAGGTAGCACCCCTAGCAGCTTCACAGGTTTCATCTCCAGATCAAGACCGGGTTCCATACCCAGTTATAGGTCCAGATCCTCCAGATCAAGACCGGGTTCCATACCCAGTTATAGGTCCAGATCCTCCAGGTGAAGACCCAGATCGAGACCGAGTAGTTTTCACTAGTAGATCCAAGTCCAGTCATTGATCCCGTTGGAGTAGAAGCAAGGGTACCTAGAGCAGCAGTTCCATCTCCAGATCGTGATCGATACCCATACCCATGCCCAGCATCAGAACCTGCGACTTGCCCCGGCATCCCTTACAACTAGAGATAGAGATCCAGATTAAGACCTTCGTGTTCGAGATCCATATCCATACGTAGGAGCAGAGTCAGTATCTCGTTCTGTTATATTCGTATATTCTGTCGATTAAGCAGTTCGATACCCGCCTCGACGTACAATCGGCGCATGAGATCCAACATGCATGCATTACTGTCTTAAACTTAAGCCAATCAGTCCTGGTAGGCGGGCATCCGTTGCTTGTTCATTCCGGGTATGCTTCCGAGTGAAGCAGCCCGCCAGTCTGCCCAAAGGCAAGTAGTGGCAAGAATCGGGTCAGATTCTGCCGGGACGCGATAGCTGATTCGCCCTACACTCGGGTCACGTCGTTCCCCCGAGGCCCAGAAGCTCAAAGCGATTCAGCAATATTGAGATGCTTTTAGTTACCGAGTGGCTAGTTCGGCTGGTGATTCGTTCACCTGCTTGCTAGCTTCCATCGCAAGCACGCTATCTTTTGTTCGCCCGCTACCGCACGGACCGACCCCACATAGAGCCGAGCTAAGGCTAGCAGTGAGCGGCAAAGGGAAAGGGAAAAAGCATCCTCAACAAGGAAGGCAAATTGGATACTTGTTGAACAAACTCCCACTATTAGTGAAAATATATAAAATAAGAATGCGGGAAAAGCGACTTCCTTTCTACACGAACAGAACAAGGAAGAGAATTGACACCCGAAAAGAAATATCATATATAAAGGAATAAGAAGACTTTCCTCTCCTTTTAAAAGAGTTAACCAATCTTTCAATTCTACCATCATAGCAAACTTTTTATTTTTTTCTTTGACTTCTTCTTGGCTGGTTCTGAACGCCGCGTAACATCATCTTCAACCTCCACCGTACGTACCTTTCGGTGCGGCCACTAAAGAATTGCTTATACACTAAACAGCTGCTTTTGAATCCAGTCCCGAAGGTTGTTGGCTCCGCCTCCCTATTGAATACCGTTCGACTCCTTCTTCTTTCTATCGAGTTCAGCACCGAGCCTCCGCT
The DNA here is from genome assembly GCA_947561395.2 of Buxus sempervirens. NCBI lineage: Eukaryota > Viridiplantae > Streptophyta > Magnoliopsida > Buxales > Buxaceae > Buxus > Buxus sempervirens. The sequence continues at coordinate 29,317 of CANNZS020000134.1, forward strand.
CAATGGAAAGCACCTTTATTTTGCCCTGCGCCCTTCTACGAGCTTCTACCAAGGATCAACGTTATACCTTTCAAACGCCGATGAAGCAGCAGAAGCGCATGCAGTAGCCGACCTTGAACCAGCTCACACGCGTTAAGCCAGCCATCCCGCCCGATCGCAACATTGAAAGCCGTTCGAGTCGTTATTCTTTCAGTCGTAACTAAAAGCTTTCGAGCGAGTGCAGGATGGTGGGCGGCAGGCAGTCTGAAAAGCGACTTCCTTTCTATCTAGAATATGTAATTGTTGAGAGGCCGGAGATAGGAGTCTTGAACCGGAGACAGAGGCGCGCTGGCCAGTGTAGGATGAAAAGGAATTGATGGATCTGACCTTCACTTTCCCACTTCAGCTTTCAAGCGGTCAGATTGAATGATGAATCCAACGGGACAGTTTCAGATTGAATCGAGAATGGTTGACACACTTCGGCTATCATCCTTACTCAACTAGAAGCTATTCGGACTGACTCAACTAGGAAGGCTTCGGCGCTTGACTAAACCAATCTATCAACCTTAATGCCCTGCCTTTCCGTAGTCCACTTCACTAATCAATGGAAGAGTCAGCAAGGCAAGCATAAACTTCTGCTT
>CANNZS020000135.1:0-28398 GCA_947561395.2 Buxus sempervirens
GCAAGATAGGAGCATGAGCACCCAAACACATATCATAAAAGCCTTGGCTTAGCCATAACGAGATCAATCACTCAGTCTTCGCTACAGAAGATGCCTCTAAGCTGGAGCTTGAAACTAAATCAGAAGCGACAGGAAAAAAGCCCTTTCGAGGGCTGTTGTGCCCGGGGTAGAAAACCAGAACAAAGAGAGAAACTCAACCTGAGACCCCTGGAGAGTATCCTTTTAGGTCAATAGGAATCTTATCACGAATGAAGACAGACCAGCCTGAACAGACAATCTTGGTACTTAAGATTCAATATTTGACTCAGCGGACCCCTTCTTTTAGAAGTTGGGAATCTCGGTTAGTGAGCCTGCCTCGTTTCATTCTTTAGTTATTCCAGCAGAGACTAGCCAATAGGCCTTTCTATTCCCACCCAAGCCATTCCTCAGGTTGGAAAAAGTCCTTTCCGTACTAAGTCTCGACGCCTTTTCCAAGGGATTTCCCCAAAAGAAAGAAGAGAAAACATCTCTCAAGACCGATTATCCCTATCTCTTTAGCCCCACTGCCAAATGTGTTCTTCCTATGGCCATTTCCAGGCCTTTTCAGGTCAGTTAACAACAGCATTTCGGGGGCTACCGGTGAAAGACTTTGCTTTTAAGCTTAAGAGAATGCCCAGGAAAACGCCCTTAAGTAGCAGTGTCAGAGCATTTTATTAATATTAATTATGTACGAAATATGGCTGTTAATCCCAACCTCTGAGAGGAGGATCCACTAGACGGAACCAACATCTAAATAAATGAATCTCAAATCCTGGTATGGGCGCAAAAGCTCAACCCTGAGATGTATGAATTCGCCTATCCATTGAGGTTAGAATTTTATTAATGCTGACTTGGGACCCTTTCTAGGGCACCTCGCCCGGTTAGAGGGCTTCTCGGAGCATAGCTATCAGAAGGTGTCGATTTCCTACTAAAGAAAGAGGACCTAGATTGCTGGGTTTGGACCTCTCGTGGTTATCATTTTAACGTTATTTGCAAACTAAGTCTGATCTGGTTCCTTAGGATCAATGCCCCAGAGAGAGCCGGGGCCTGGGACACCACATAGAAGGGGTTAAATAAGACTACCATGCTTGCTATGGGCAGATCCATGAGAAGAATAGCTCTCTTTTGATCCCAACTAGGCAGGCTCTTCGGTATGGTTCACCGGGACATTGCATTCTTTTGAACTTTATGGCATGGTCAGACCCCTTGCGGGAGGGTCGTCCAAGTAAATTTGCGTGAGTTGCTCATATGTCGGCCATAGGAGCAAGGCCCTCCTTGAAGTGAATTCCCGACTTTGAAGTGTTTTCAAGAGCTACTAGATTATCAGCTCTGACTAAGCTTTTGGTGACTCATCAACAGAGATGTGAAAGAGAGATGCTGACACAGCCTCGTTGCTTTTGATACCTATGCCTCCCGAAAGGGGATTTTCCTTCGCTTTTGAAAAGGCTCATACTGACAATGAAATCACAGGCTCGTTTCCTAGGCGGACCACTAATTCAATTGATAGATGAGTAGGCAAATCAAACCACTGGAAATGATTCCTATTCTTATACACCAACCGGCATATCTATTCCCACCCAAGCCTCCCCTCAGCTTGAAAACAACCCTTTCGGACTACTACCATTCCGATGTTTAGTTTCTTGGGTATTTCTTCTTGAGAGGGACACTTCTTTCTGAGCATAAATTTAAATTAAATAATTAAAATTTATTTCGGACCCTCGAGATTCGCTGGGCAATTGGGAGTGCCTCGAGACAGTCAAGGGAAAAAACCCATAGGGAATTGAGAGTGCTATAGAAAAAGAAAGACGACTTAAACTCCATTGAAAGAAGACAGGAAGACTCCCCTAGGAGGAAGGCCTGAAACAGTCAACGAGGGATAAATAAATAATTAAAGAAATAAATTGAATAGGTGAAAAAAATATTTTCCTTGTAAATCAGATTTAGAACACTTGACATACATCTGAATTCCTAGTTATATTTCATAAATTTTCTTTCTTTGATTTGAACAAGCAGAAAACAGCATTTCCTTTCCTCACTTTGAATATCTCGCCATTCAGTTTTGCTAGTCCAATCTGATTCGTTGGTTTGAATTAGTGCTATTTTATTCTTGCTTTGATTCTCCGTTTCTGTTAGCAGCTCTTATTCTTGCTCTCTACCTGCATTAACACCTGTATTTGTTTCGGTTTATGCATGCATACTTCCTCTCTTTCATGCAAAAAGTATTAACCTTATAAATTGAGCCTCTTAGCACCTTTACATATTCGAATTACGATCAAGCTCACTGCACTTTAGGTTCAAATCCGCAAATCTCTACATTAGCCCTATTTTTATATTTTAGTGATTTCAATTGGCACGCCCGAGCTCCCCACACACCTGATAGCATTTGTATGCCTTAGTATAAAAGCATAAACGAAATCATCATGTCCGGTCAGTTCACACTTCCCGACATTAGCGTAGACGGATCCTCTCCTAGCACTATTCCCGCCATCTTAGATTCCACTCATAACACGTCTACCAAAAACCAAACGAATTTCCTAATCCAACCTGATTCTACATCATCTTTAGAAGAGGCCATAGCAGCCCTAAACCAACGGCTTGCTGCACTCGCAGCCGAAAACCAAGAGTTACGCCAAGAATTGCAACATAGTCAACCCATTCCCACCCCTTCCACATCACAACAACAACGCATAACCAATCCTACAATTACAACCCATACACCTATCCCTCCAGTTACATACACTACACCATCCCCCAGTCTTAACCCTCCACACATTCCCACACCACAAGTCCAACCCGAAAAAACCTTTACCACCGCACAAATACCCCAAGATAACCTCTTACACATAGTTACTAAACTCGTTGCCAAACAATTAGACGATCATAAAGCTAGTTCCCAAACGCTCTCGTTACACGAACTCTGCTCTTTACCCTTCCCCGAATCCATCATCTCTCTTCCCCTTCCCCCCAACTCTATCACCCCTCAATTCACCTTATATGACGGCACCGGAAAGCCCCGCACCCATAAAAAATCTTTCCTAATTTCATGTGTTAGTATTCAACATAATGATGCCCTCCTCTTACAACTCTTTCCACAAAGCCTTACCGGACTCGCCCTCACATGGTTCGCAAACCTTCTTAGTAAGTCCATCACCTCGTTCCTTAAACTATCCCGCCTTTTTATAAACCAATTTGCCTATAACTTAGAAACCGAAGTAACCCTAGATGACCTAGCCAACATGAAACAAAAACACGATGAAACCTTTACCCAATTCTACAACCAAAATATAGACCTCCCTCGGGCAAAAAGAGTCTACCCCACCTCTCTTTTTCCATCCAACTCGTCGTTCGTATTCGTTATAGTTACAAGAGATGGTTTTTTATAAATCCTTTCTCTTGTCAACCCGATCGCTCTTCTGATCTTACTTTAAAATATGCATTTGATTCCTTTCTTTCGCGCATCAGGCAGGGAAGGAGGGACTAAGACTTTGAACGTCTAATTGTCGGGATACTCATTCGAATAAAGAAGCTCGTTACTTTTTTTTCCCTAGAATTGGAGCCATATGTCTCTCTCTCCATTTATTCACTCGACCCAACTTAGTTTGAATTGATTTGGTCCCGTTCGAATTCTCTAAGGAAGAGCTCTTTTCTTCGAGATGTAACATAAATTGCAAGGATTCGATAGGTAGCTGCTCATTGGGATGGGCAAACGCCCCCCTAGACCCTATACTATATATTAGGTCATTCGGAAGGGCTCCGTATAGTTCTATTTTGGGGCGTAACGTTGTGGTTGTTCCCTCGACTGACCGATCAAAAGAAGTTCCAGAGTTCATTATCGATTTAGCTTTTTCCGCACCATATTTAGATCTGCCTCTTCTTCGATCCGGAATTCCCAGCAAATCATAGACTCCTCGAATACAATGGGATTTCACACCTGGCGAATCTTTCACTCTACCTCCTCTTATTAACACCATAGAATGTTCCTGCGAATTATGACCTTCGCCTGGAATGTGAGCAAATATCTCATGTCGATTGCTCAACCGTACTTTGGCTATCTTACGTGGAGCTGAATTAGGTTTTTTCGGTGTTATCGTTGGAACACGCGGGCGTACTCCGAGCTTCTGGGGACATTGATCCGAAGCTCGAGTGCGGTCCGTGCGCCGTTTTTCTTCTCTACCATGACGAATCAATTGATTTAATGTAGGCATCGCTTACCTCCCTTTGTCCTTCCCCCCTTTTTTGGCCCTATCACTCGTGGTTACTCCCGATCCGAAGCACCCCTTTTCCATTCATAGAGAGATCCAATCGTCAAAATCAATAAAAAGGCCATCATGGACCAAGATCCAAACGGATCAATCTTGTTGAGAGGTACTGCCCAAGGAAAGGAAAAGGTTACTTCCGGATCAGGGATAATAAATAAAATAGAAACCAGATAAAATCGTATATCGAAACGACTTCTGGCATCACCGGAAGGATCGGAACCACATTCGTGGGCCGACAATTTTTCTGGATAGGTCGAACTATTGGAAGAAAATGGAAAAGGCAGACCGAGTGGGATCAAAGAAACTAGCGGACTGATCACTAAAAAGATACAAATAGGCGCAAATTCTGACATCACCACAGCCCACCTCGTTCTCTCGCTCTTGCTCGCAGAGCGACATACCGGAAAAATAAAAGTTTAAGAAGAAATAAAAGTAAATTAGGGGATTGGTTCTATTTATCGGGGGGGCCCCTCTCCAGTTCGGAAAGTAGCTGATAGAGTTTTAGGACAGCTATGACCCTCTTTTTGTACCAGAGTAACCGGTCCCACAACTTTTTCGGAACGGGGTCCTTGGCACACCCCCCAAGAGACGTAAAAAAAAAGGAAATAAGCCACTTCACCAATTTTATTTTAAATAGGACTGGATGAAGTTTTAGCATCAAAAAGAAAATTATCCATTTGTTGGATGCTGCCATTTGAGGTGCGACTTGGTAGGAGTAATTCAAAGGAGAAATAAATAAGCTATGGCTTTAGGGCAAGCAAGAACCCCCTCAGCTTCACTCTGAACGACTAAGCGATGCCTACTCCTCCTTCCTATTAATCTAATCGGCTCATCCTTCTGCTCATTCTTATTCTTACTTACTTTACCATACGAATTTTTCAATGAAAGATGAGTCAATGAAGACTAGCGATCAACCGCCCAACGATACTATATATTTATATACGATGAAATAAGAGGCAACATGCGCTTGCAGAATACCAAAGATGGACAATCAGTAGACTGCTGGATAGACTGGCGAGGCCAGGTAGATATCTGTGGGGTCCCCTTCCCCTCTGAGGCGACAACATCGTCCTCTCTGGGTAAGATGATGTTACCTGCTGGGGCGGATTCGGGAGCATCAGCCTCGACCTCCTCTCCTCTACCCTCAAGCTTTTCGGGATAATCTTGGATTGAGGAGGCTTATAGTAACCGGGGGGAAGTATCCTCTTCGAACCCAACCCAGGGTCAGCGGCAGCAAGGGGAAGATGCGTGTCGGTTTATCGGAATTTCAGTTGAAAGCAGGGACTCAGTTGTTTCATTCGGTCACTTCCTCGTATGCTCTCTCCTTCCCCCGACGCCCTAGTTTAGAAAGATAGCTTCAATCCTTCCTGGCCGCTTTCTTTGTGCTTGCTGAACAGTATTATAAGTACCGCGAAGAGACCAGGCTTTTTCACTTTCTCATGCCCCCGTGATGATTTTGAGAATGTTCGCTCCTCCATTTTGTATCGCAATCCTCTTCCTTGGACTCCGTCTTATCAGAACAACTTATTGCTGAAGAGACAGCAGGACTAAGGGAATGCTTTGCCCAACAATGACACTGTGTGTCCTGCTACCTCTCGTGCTGGGACTTCTTCACCTACTGCACTTCCTGCCAAACCACGCTTTTATACTTACTGCACGAGCTGTGACCATTGACAAGAACGAGTGCCCTATACTTCGTAGGAGGGCTGCAGCTTTTAAATCCAACCGAGCCCCTTAGTCCAAATAGAAAGAGAGCTCTGGGCCGATTCACCTTTCACCTAAAACACCCTCCGCCCTGGATACTGATGAAAATCCATTTTTTCCCTCGTGGTCTCCCCAGAGCTAGGGGACATATATTGCTCGGATTATTCGTTCACAATTAAGACCAGGTGCTCATACCCAACAACGGTGCTACGAGTCGGCCTCAGGAGACAAACCTCTTAGAGAATTGTGCTCGCTAGCCTTCCACGCCACTTTGGCTTAGTCTTCTTCGTTTTCCTTTCCCCTTCGGGTAGGGTGAAGGGCATCTGAACGTAACGCTTCCTATAGTACTCTCTCTTTGACTTTCAGTCTAGTGCCAATTATGTGATGTATTATAATGAAATGATGTTAGCATATATAGCGTCAGATGTTATGAAAGTAGGGCTTTCTACGAAAGAGAAAGCGAAGAAGTATGTGAAATCGAAGCGCATTGGAATCATCGATCATATAGAATGTGTGCCGCGAGTGATCAGTCTGCGCAAAGGTAGAATAGCGGATTGGCTTGTCTTGCCTCTATCTTCCCGGGACTCCTAGGGCTCTTTCAATTGGCCTTGTCTCGCTTAACTCGTCGAGTAGTGATTATCCCGGAATGAAGATCTGTTCGAAAAGTATCGCGAAAAATCCATATAATGATTAGGATTAGCTCCTAGCCCCTGCTTCTATCATTGGTGCTATCATCGTATAATAGAATAGATCACTCCTGCAGGACCTTTTTCTATCAATTTCATCAGAGAAGGTAGAAAAGAATGCATTGGATGGATGCCCGGGCATTGAGAAGGAAGACTTGTTATATGCTTAACACATGCGAGTCGAACGTTGTTTTCGGGGGGAATCTACGCTCTGTAAACAAAGGTCGACCTTTCTTATCTAATCGAAAGGCTAATTCGCGATAGACGAGTGGGCGAGACGGAAATGGGGGTCGTGGAAGAGGACGCGGTCGCTCACAAGAGCGTGAACATGAGCGTCCACCTCTTGGTCGTCCTACTGATAATCCTTGGTCCAGTTCATCTTCTCCTTCGTCTTCATCTACTCCTTCTAATGCTACATTGACTGGTACAGTTAGCCGTGGGCGTGCGCCACCCCCACCATCTGCACAGGCTGGTATTCTTGGTTCCCCTTTACCTTCATTGTCTTCTCCATTGGTTATCTTTCATATATGCAAGACTGCCGTTCACTCCGCCCCGCAATCTTTTAATCCTTATAACTATTCATATGCGTCTACGAAGTTAGCCAAGTCATTCGCAGCCATCTCACTTAGTGAGAACTCCGAGAGTGCTTGGTACCCGGACACCTGTGCTTGGGCACACATGAGACCGGATGAAGGTAAACTCACATTGTCTTCACCTTACTTTTGTTCTGATTGCGTACTTGTCGGTAATGGTTCCTTACTTTCAATTGCACACACGGGCTCATCTGTTTTACACACACCCTCTGGTCCCCTTAGGCTTAATGATGTTCTTTATGTTTTAGACCTTTCACACAGCTTAACTTTGTTCTTATAATAAGTGTTCGGGAACATTTAACTCTTCTGGTTTTTCCTTTCAAGACAACAAAACGGGGAAAGTCCTACTCTCTTCTGAGTCACCGGGTGATCTTTACCCTATTCCTTCTCATCTCACTTTGTATAGAGAATGTCATAAGTAAGGATTTCTTATCTTAAGATGGTTACGTCTTGATGGAGCAAGGTCGGTAAAAATTATCCCCTTTAGTTACGCTAAGGTTTTTATTCTTCACTCATCAAATCAAGTATCTAGCCAAGGACTTAGGCTTCGGAGGGCAATACACAAGCTGACAAGATTCACAAGCACAATCTCCTCATGTCTGGCCCTTGACCCTGTGACCCTGTCTCAGGGAGTTGGACATCAATCCCCATGATGAACAGTTGTTCATTTCAGAGAAGCAATTACATTATTTCTTGGTCGTGCGTCAGAAAAAGTAAAACCTTGGTAGATATTCGCTCAGACCCTCTGCCTCTCCAAAGGTAGAGCTTCCAGTATAAAGTCTTTCTTTTCTCCTTATTGGTTCATCCTCTGCTTTTTTTCCTGATAGTATTTTTATCCCTTTTGGCTTTCATTGAGTGGAAAATCCCAGGTTCTAACCTGTGGGGGTTTTATTTACTTACCTTCCTCAACCCAGAAATGAAGTCTCTTTCGCAGTCTATATGAGGAGACAGCATTGACATCTGCATATGAATAGGCTTTTTAATCTTAAAAGCCAAATCATCTGAACTAGCTGATCCAGGGCTAGGCCAAGGGGTTAAGCTTAACTTACTCGAGAAGGGGCTATAGACGCACTTTTGACGTAGGTTTCACATGGCGGGGGCCTAATCACAGCACAGGCCGGGAGGCCCTCCCTAAAAAGTGTATCCTAAGTACCTTTTTAACTGCCAGTTCCAGCTCTACCTAGCGCACTAAGAAATGGCGAACTCTGCCCACGGATGTGGGTCACACATCCAGCTCGGTTTGTGCAAAAGCGAGCAGGTAAAAGCTCGTTTTAGTCTTTTGGCGGTGTTCATCTTCACCTAAGGCGGCATCGATGTCATCGGTTACTGCAGGGTTGGTCTATGTATGCTATGATATCTAGTCTCATTGGTCGTAATAGAAAAAGGTTCCTGGAGCGAAGTAAGATCTCGGAGCTTTACGCTTGCTCCTATAACGAAGGAGGGGAGGGCTTTCAATCTCGATCTTCGTATTAGTTGGAAAAACTTCCTTTCTTTATCGGATCATCAGTTCGAGTGGCATCTGTTCCGGAGTTTGCTCTTGGCTAGGCAGCGGCTTCCCCTGTATTCATTCTAGAGGTAGGGTCCTCTCGCAGGCGATCCTCTTTCAAATGTGGATTAAGAAGGTTAGCCATCTCATCGTAGTGCACCTGCAGCTGAATCCGTTTGGGCAGCTTTCCAGAGAGTTTGCCGAAAGATTCTTCCACTATGCTATGCCAAAGGGGACCGGCTCTATGAGCTCATGGGCGCAGGTTCTTACATCTGATCTGATACATTGGATCGAATATGAGCATGCAACTATGACTTACAACTATATAAGATAACTCATTTGAACTTCGATGCGATGGACACTGGAAGATCCGGTTCACCAAGCCAAGATCTCCCCTCTACGGGAGTCCCTGTGTCTGATTGGAATATAGGATTCGAGTCTTATCTTATGGTCTGATCGGACGATCTTCCAGATGCTGGCCGAATTCACGAAAGAATAAAACAGATGGTATTGACATAGAGAGAGAGAGCCCTGGATCTTGAACCACATTCCTTCTCATCGAATTGAGGAAAGCGCTGCCCTTAGCCCGTAACATCAAGCCAATCGCGATTCTACAAGCCAACAACTACACAAACGGGGGATGCTGACGGAACGGAGGCCAAGCAAGATACGTAACCCTTATTTGAGTGAGTATATCGAGATTCTCTTAAGAGAGAAGGTAGCCCTTTGTCACGAGCTGGACTCGAACCAGCACTTCCGGGAGTTACCCAGCGAACTTCCTTCTTTATTCTGATCGCGACTTTGGTTACCCAGTTCACCGTAAGGCTACATCTGGGGACGGCCTTTTTTCCTTATTTCTACCTGCCGCCAAACCCCCCTCCTTTTATCCCATTAGAGTACGGATGAATTCGACCGTATCCGTAAAGTAGAAGCTACTTTCCCGGTGTTCTAACAGATCTTGCAATGCCTCTGTTGCATCGGGAACGCTGTTCCCCGCGTCGAAAATCTCTGCAGCCAGTTCGGGCATCGTCCATCCCTCTGGTGGAGCTTGAATCTCTTTTTGCTGCAGAAGATTCTGAAGGATTCCCCCGGCACTTTCATAAATAGAGCGTAGATCCCCGTCCAGGTAGGAGTAGGAGTCTAGACGAGCCTGGTCCCCCTCTGGAGCGGGGAGTAGTGGTGCTTGGCCGGCCGGCCCAGCTTCCCCGGGGTTTCCCGCTTCCATGCAGGCCGCTCGCTCAATCATGGTGATTAGACCAAGGGCGTCAAGAACACATAGGACCAAAAAAGTGAGTCCTATTAGACCAACTCTATTACGCAATTAGTAGGGCACCCTACTCTTTCCTCTAGGAAGAAAAGCTACCTATTATGGTTAGCAACCGATTCTCTTACTGGCCCCGAGCCATTATCGCTTGGTGGGAGGGCTTGATAACCCTCCGCTTCTTCCTGAACGCATAGTATTGTTTAACAACATCTTAGGATGGTACTGTGTCTTTCTGTGAAGAAGTCTAGAAGGCGTAATCTCTGGCAGTATCCTTGGATACCGTATAGAGATTATTACCTTTGGTTCTAAACTCTTTGTGTTTGAAAGGACACAATGATTTAGGACTCCTTGACTTATCATCAAGTGCCACCCCTTGATTTTCCAGGAGGAAGTCATCTAGGTGAGTTTGAGCCCTGCTTTTGTGATATTATATCTTTCTTTTAAAGAGTAGCCGTGTATAAGGGGCCGACGTGCGAAGCCCCGTAGACGTAAGTGGTATACTACGTCAGGCGAACAGAGCACAACTATGGATAAATTATGTTATACATAGATGGCTCTTTATTTGAGAGGTTGATATCCATCTCCAGGGTTCGATGGCAGAGAGTTTTAGAAGACTCTCGTATTATGAGATCTTATCTTTCAAAGATAAATCTCATAATATTTGATGATCTTACCAAGGAGAGGTCTATCGCCATGTATCTCTTCTCTGTGAATGTAATAAAATTAGTTAGGAAGTCGGGAATGCTGTTCACTGCTTTATATTTAAAACAGTGTGCATCATCATTACAGATGGCTTATGGTGGTGACCCACAACCTAAGTCTAGACTTCCTATTCTAATTTCCCTCACCCGATCGGGGTATCCTAGGATCATACCTCCTTTTCATAGGGTTATTATTTATAGGAAGGATTCTTATGCGGATTCATTAGTTCGATTATACCTTTCTGCATTTTCTTTAAATAAGATTATTGCATTGGCACCTAAAGTGTCAAAGAAGGTATTCTCATCTATTTGTGATCCAATTAAGGATATTGATGCTGTATCGGAAGTGGTTGCAGAGGCTAGGCCTCGTATCAAACCTCTCCTTCTTCGGTATCTACCTTCGATCTCAACTATACCTCTCTTTCAAGGTATGAGTTGGAGACCTACATGGAAGTCCTTACCTACTTTTTCGCAGGTTAAGGAATGGTATCTTCAAGAGGGTCCGTCGGATAAGAAAAGTGATAGTTATATCCCTTTCTTTCCTTCGGTGTTTTCATCTCTGTTATTTGAGATGTCAGCGTATACGTTCTTAATTGAACATATACACTCTTTTGGAGATCAGTGGTCACCAGGGATCTTGTGGTATCATAGGACTCGTTTCCCATTCGATAATAATAATTAATTATTTTCTGGTTGGGATCTCGATGATTATGAGCGCCGCATAGGTCCTGTGCTTCCGTCTTACAGACAAACTGGTATTCCACCAATGTCTGGTAAGTTAGGTCAGGTAATTGAGGGAGGAGGTAAAAGGAAAAATATAAATATTTGATAGGATTCGATTCATTTTAGTAATTAATAACAAAAAAAAAGAAGACCTTGAATTCGTGCACATCGTCGAGGTCTCCGCAAGATAGCCACTCAAATTATTATTATATACTCTATTTGAAGAGAGTGATTTATCTAAAGGACGGAGAACTAAGGAAAGCACCTTACCAATGCCAATACCATACCTACTGCTAAAGAGGCTTAGCTCAAAGGCAGGAACTGGAAAGAAGAGATATATTGAATTAAAGTAATTCGTGGACTGGAATCGATTAAAGGAAAGGGAATCGAAGTGATTACTTGCTACAGCAATGGTTGAAGTGGGGCATAGACTCTATCTCTTCTATACGATACGCTAACTCATAAGTTAGAAAAGTTGCTGAGGGGAAGCTCCTAAACTATAGAGTATATAGAGTTATCTATTCCATGTCTTCCCCCCTTCGCCCCTAGCCCTGCTGCTGCTGCCGACCCCGGCTTTCATTCCTGCCTTTATTCTATTTATGCTATATGCTATTCTACTTCGCTAGCAACTCCTCGAGAAGGAAAGAAACATAGGCTCAGCTCAAAGCAAACTACGGCTCGAAAGAAGCCAAGGGATTTGACCCGGCACCCACTCACGAAAGAAAGAAAAACGGGAAGCGCCACGCCATTGGAAGGATGCGAGCGGGAAGATCCATCTCAGACAGAGCAGACGGGGAAAGAGATATTGAATGAAAGGTGTGCCAGCAGATATGTATTTATAACAGAAAAACCAAAAGCGGTGAGCCGACCGACCAACGTGTGCATTTTTTATCTATGAATTTTTGACTGTAGTCACATCCTAATAAAGAGTTCTATCCGATAGTCTAATTGCAGTCTCTTAGGTGATAGCGGAGCTCTTCCGTGGGGAAGCACCTAACCATATAGAGTACTCGCACCTTAGCTATTCTATGTGATCTTCCTTGAGCCCCCTATCGACCTATGCCACTATTGCCTGCCCTATTGGCTTCCTATCGCCTGCTATCGCCAGCCTGGAATGAAAGGGAGGGCATCAACTAGCCTACCAGAAATGCTTGACCAAACTCCAATACCAAGAGTGGATCCTGCTGAAGCAATAGTTCCATCTCCGACTTCGATTTCTTTTGCGCCTTCAAAATATATATAGTTTCTTGGCATAAGGACTACTTATACTTATATAGAATGAAAGTGGAATTCCATCCTAAGAAAAGATTTTAGCAATCCCTTCCAGGCCTACTCTTCTGACCTCTAAGATTGTTTAAACTCAGGATTGAACTATAGAGGCCGTATGGACATAGACAGAGTCAGAGTCCTCAAGAAGTATTGAAAGTATTTCAAGGGAGGTGCTAGCATTTCTCTTCTCTAAGTCCAACTCAAAGGAGCAAGCACCTTAGACTAATGCGGATCCGACCCTTCCTTTGAGACAGGCGATGACCTTTACCAGTTGAACAAAAAGACAGTGGCGGAGACAAGAACACGAAGTTCATTCATAATGCCACGATCCTTAGAAGAAGCAAGAATAGAATGAATGAATTGCGTAAGGAGGACGGATCCATCATCTTCGAGGAGGAGGAGATTCTTAAAGAAAGCGCTGGTTTTTTTTTCAGGATCTCCTCACGACCGGAGGCAATGTCCCCATGTCCTTGCCGGAAGGCGCCCGAGTAGCAAGATAAAGAGGAATCCTTTATCTGTAGTGATCGAGCCACGAAGAAAGCGGGGTCTTTAGTGAGGGATTTCTCTCGAGCGGAAGCCCACTATGTCTGTTTCTCCTGCAGCCGAAGAATCAGTGACAATCTAACATAACCGGAGCCCGCTGTCAAGATCGAAACCAGAGGAATCGGAACATGCTTGTAGTAATTAGGAAGGAAATGTATACCACTTTTAGTAATAGGGTGTCGGAACGGGAGGGAGACTAGGTAATAAGATAATGAACACCGTATCCGGGATGGTGAGCGGCACTTTTCTTTTTGGTATGATCCTTTTAGAAAAGCCTGCCTGTCAAAAATTAGCCCGAAAATTAAAGGATATCCAAGGTCTTTCCATAGAAAGCCTTTTCGGGCAACCGCTTCAATCTCTTCGCCACGATTAGGTTCGTGAAGTTACCTACTTAAGAGGTTACATTAATGTACTTCCCGTATGGAGTGACTTGCACAATCTGCTTATAGTATACTGGTCCCAGCTCTTGCTTCAGGAACTAATGGTTACATGGCGCTATTCGACAGTGCTCTCATAACGAATTGATAGGTAACGATTACGGGAAGACATTTTATTCTTGCTTGCCTAATCAGTTGAACCCGGGTGATCTTTATCAATCCATTGCCTATTGTCCCCCGGAAGAAGCCGCTCCACTTTGGTGCGCAGCGCTCGCTCCTGAGGGAACCAAAGATTCATGGGGGTCGTTTATAATGGTAGAGAGAGAAGAGCGAGAAAGATGGTCCCGTTAGATCAGTTTTTAGTAATTGGAGCTGGTTGGCTCATTTTATCCCGCACACGGGATTTTCCGATCTCACTGCTGAATGACATCATTTTTTATTCCAAACTCTCTCCCACTTGAGTTACCTTAGCCCCAGTCCACGCAGAACCTAAGAGAACTAATGGGTTGGGCCGCGGAGATGCCGAAATGACTAGTCTTGTTAGGCTTCCAGAATGGAATGACCGAAGTCGCGAAGAGGGGGTGCACACAAGATGTTCTTTCTCGTGCAGTCCCCACTCAGTGATGAGCTTACACCATTATTTATGTTCTCGCTGCCTCTGATCCATAAGCAAGGAACGGGAATGAATAAATGAAGAAAAAGGTGCAGAGGAAAAGGATTACCGCAAGACGTGCTGACCGCCGGGCTTTATTGGTAGGGGGTATGAAATCAGTTGAGAATCAAGTAGATTCGTGCAGCTCGGCTACCCAGGACTGCAATGCCTCGGAGTTTGTTGACGGAGACCAAGCGGATTCTGAGGATGTAACGGTTGTTGATGGGGTTACTTTCATCAACGGGGTGGCAGTCTCGGACACAAATCATGAAAAGAAGGGCGGGGTGGACGTGGCGCAGAAGCCTAAACAGAAACAGCAGAAGAGCGAGATACAGTGCTTTGCTTCTTAGTTTTCCAAGAGATAGGACTGTCACCAAGCTTAGTAAAGTAGCCAGTGGTGGAGCGACGAGTAATGGGACAGCTTGCCCAGTCTGAATCCGAGAAACCGTAGATCTGTAAATCACATTTGGAAGGTAAAAAAATACCTTTTCCAGGTGAGGATTCAGATTCGACGATGAAGCTGCTAAAAGAAGGAAAGGCGATAGAGAGAGGTGGAAAGGCCCGTTGACACATCGAAAGCCCTTCTTTTTCATTAACAAACCTTTTCCCTCCGTGAAGTGAGATCATCACGAGAAGGGAAACCCGGGATTTTCGCTTAAAGACCGATTTCTCTCCGTAGACTCAGATAAAAATCGAATCGAAAACGGCTTAAAAAGATGCGATTTACGAAAGAACAAGAACAAAGAAGAAGCGGGGAAGCCTTATTCAAAATAATAAGAACCTAGGAAGAAATCAAAAACGTCGTGGGTGGCTCACAACCTATTTTTTATATTACACAATTAGTTGTGGACATAGTCAACCTCCTACTAAGAGAGGGAGACCAATCTCCAGGAAAGGGGAAGCTACCTACCCTTAAGAGCTAGGAGCACTCTTAGGCGATCCTGCTTATTCACGTGAGCAAACAAACTAGATCCCGTGGGGTAGAAAGGGCGGACCCTTGGCCTTGGGGACAAGAACAAATGGCGCGAATGAGCAAGCAGCCTTCTTTATTGAGCGAGAAGTACAGGAAAGGCCCTGCTAGGTCTAGACTAACAAAGCCCAACCCGCCTTTTTCATTAGCTGCTGGAGAAAGAAAGCGTAGGATGTGGTCTCTCAATAGACTAAATTAGGTAGTCCTGGGGCGAGACCCTCTTAGCCGAGCTCTTTTATTAATAGATCCGGGCTTGGGGTACCTTTCTCTCAACTTTCAGTACAGGGCAGCTATCCATAGCCTACCTAACAACAACCCGAACCACCCCTATTTATTAGTTATTAACAGCAGAGCCCCGGAGCTCGGAGAGAGCTACTACTAACAGCTGCAAGCGAGAAAGAGCCGGAAGAGCTAGTCGCCTGAGTCTTGACTGGGACTTTGACCCCAGCTGGGACAATAAAAAATTGGGCCAATCAGCAACCGGCACCACGTATGGAGCGGTAAGAAATGAAGGGCTATCTTTCCTCATGGGTCAAGAACAAAGGGAACGAAGGATCCTTAGGCAAATCTCTACTTATATAAATGAATGCGCGAGCACGGACGCAAAAGCAAAAGAACCCTTGGGTGGGCTTTTCCCACCTGTAAGTACACGAAAAAAGGGGGGATCCATTTATAGTAGCATAAACAAACCGAACGAACACGCCTTTAAACGAGCTCCAGCAGAAAGGATCAATCTCTCCATAGAGGAAATCGGGAAGGCAGGACGCCAAAGATAAATCACTTGGGAAGCTGGAAGACCACTAGATCCTGCTTAGTAACTTCAACAAACTCAATCCCATGGGCGGACTTTGTGGATTCAGATAGGCTGATCGGACTTCTAGTCCTATTTACCTCAGTGAACGATCCCTTGACAAATGTTACCCTAAAAAGGGAAAGAAATTGCTTGTTCTTGGGGGAAGAGAAGGAGTAAGACAAGGGCGGTTAGCGGGGTTTACTCAATATCAATATCGGGATAGACAGAGGTCTAGGAAACTACGCTGTTGACCGGGGTAGGGTAACGAAGTTAGACCGACGAGATGAAGGACTCAATTCCCCTATTAGATAGGAGAGAGGAGGAAGAGTCGATTCTCTGAAAGAAGATTTTATAAGATAGCTTGCTACTCTGGCCAGTGCTATTGCCCTCAGAGATAGAGCCATTAGGGGAAGGAAATACAACCTATTATGTGCCAAAAGTCAAAGCCATTGATTTCATGCACGAAGTATGCAGCTACTAGAAGAGCAGTCTTACACAGGAGATGCAACAATGACGGCCTATAGGAGATAGCAGAAAGAAAGAACAACGAAGAAAAGCACTTGGAAGAGTCCTGACCTCTGGAAGAAATCAAAGAAGACGGCGGGGTCCGGGCTTGGCTCGAATTGACCCCTTGGGTTACGGGGGGAACAAGAAAGAAGGCAGAAAGAGATTTCAGCGCCCATGAATGGCCGTTGAATCGTACATAACTGATTGTCTAACGAAAGAAGTTGGCCTTCGGAGAGAGTCCCCGGATCTGCACTTATCTATTACCCTAGCTCCGGAGCGGAGAAAGAAGCAAAAGCAAAAAGGCGATCTCCCCAAATTAGTTATTCCTGGGGCGGGAACTATCTTCGGTTGGAGGTCCGTACCAGACCCTCTGTGACTACCTTTTATTAATATAGATTGAAGTAGGACAGGGTTCATCCATTTAGATTGTATACTTGAAAGACTTGAAACCCAACCCAAGACCCGACTTTATTCTTCCTTTCTTAAGAGCTTTTACTCAACGCTTGCTCGTACCAGATTCCCACCGATCTGACTGAAGAACCAAGCTGACAAGGGATTTTATGCTTTCGTACCGGAGCACCTTCCCTCCTTTGCTTTGCTGACCAAAACAAGGGCTTGAGCGCCAGCAAGTGAGCAAATTGTGGGATTGACTTATCCTTCTTACTCGGTGCAAGTGCCCACCTTCTTTTAGTTGGATTACGGTCTTTCGCTCACCTATTCAATAGGGAATGAAACGGATAAAGCATTATACTCCTATCTCAGATGACTCTGAGACCACTTTCCTACTTCATTCATTTTACTTCGGCCTACCTTTTGGAAGAAATGAAACCTTCTGAGCTCCGTCAAAGGGGAGCGGCTTTCTCAGTAGACACGTGCCCTTACCTTAGGAGCTGTTGGAATGTATCTTTCTTCGTTTGTAATTAAATTTACTTCGGTTGGGCTGACCCTTGCTTGCCCCTGACTCCTAGCTTTCGCCTGCATCCTTGCTTTGCTTTTGAATTCCTCCTTGCTTTCACCCTTTCGACGTGGGTGACCACAATAGGTGCCCTTTCACAGAGGGGCGGAACCAGAGCGTGGATTTGGGCTTTCACCTTTGCCTTTCGATCCTTCCTCGGTTCGGTTGGTGCACTCAATGTGATGCTAGTCTCAGAGCAATGACCTGGGAACAATCCTGCCAGTAAGATTGAATCTTTTCATACTGAACCAGGAAAGACAGAAAGGGATAGCCGCCCTTGCCTCAATCTAATGCCGGGATTACCTCGTTGAATGGCTTAACGGGGACTTAGACTCCATTTAGGAGAATAGATGCACCACTTGCTTTCTTTCCTCCATCCCTAGATAGGATATTATTTTCGTAGAATAAAGAAATAGAATCGGCGGAATCGTCTGATACTAGACGAAATGCACAGAAGACCCTGGAATGCCCGATCGGGATAAGGATAACAAGGTCGGTGTCCTTACTAAAGGCAGAAATTCACACCCAGGAAGAGCGAAAGCGAACTCGGCTCGGTCTATCGATTACAATCCACTAGGAAGGAATCAAAGACTGGCTTGCTCACCCTAGCGCTACGGAGGGGGCCAACCTCTATTATGTTATGCTAGACAAGCGATTCTCGAAAACAAGCAGTTCAAGAGATGCTGCTCGGAATTCTATTGAGAGTCCACTCGCGCATAGAGCCATATTATTCATTCGACTGGGGAAGAAAAAAAAAGTAGGGCGGACTGACTCAAAGACAGAAGGTTTAAGAATTCCTGAAGAAAGGCAGGTTTAATCAATCAGTCTTACCCGTCGAGGAATCATACCATACTGGGAAGGCACGTTGAAGTCTCTCGATTCGAAGTAGATCGATTCTATCTATGATCTTTCAATTTCAATCTATAATCATCTTGACTTTCAAGCATCTCACTTCCTTCTTTCTAAATAGTTCTAAAAGGATGAATTGCGGAGAATAGGACGCGGATCAGAGAGAGATCTCGCAAGATGGGACGGTCTTCTTTTCTCTTTCATTTCCCTAAGAAGGGTCTCATAAATTGCTATTATCAAAGAAGTCCTCCCTTACCTAAGGAAGTTCATTCGGGGATTGATACCGTAGGACAGACGCTCGCAGCGTAGGGGATGAAAAGGAATGGATCTAAGCCAATCTATGGATCCAGATTGGATGGACTACACAAAATCTCTCCGGATCTCGGGAATTGCTTTAGAGATGGATTCTGCTGTCTAATCCTAAGGATAGTGCGCCTCCTCTGGGGCCCACCTTTCTAATCAACAATAGAAGAGTGCGCCGCCTAAAAGGAGGTTATACCCCCTTTCTTTATACCTGGACTGAGACCTCTTTTCCCCTGCTAGTCTATTTTTATTGAAACTCAAAGTAACAATTTCGTCGTCGCCTCCTTTCTTTGCCCTCCGGTCCACTCATTGCGGGCAAGGAAAAAAAGAAAGACTGACACAAGCCCCAGCTCCAAAAGAGACCGTTGGCATAGATCGAATTACTGAATCGTAGTATACTGCCCACTGGGAGGATAAAAAATACTGATCTTCGGATTCCTTTTGGGGATTTTTCCCATTACCCTTAGGGGATCCCGTTCATTACCTTTTGGATTCGTCTTCTGCCTGAAACTTAGAATCCATAGTTGCTACTAGTTGAAAGGACGACAAAGGCTCACTCCTAGCGGTAAGAAGCCAGCGAAATACAAGTCCAATTCTTTCTCTAGTCAAGTTCGAGGGGGACTCTCGCTCCCTTTACTACCTGAAGCTGCTAACAAAGAACTTCTATTTCTACGGAATCTATATCCGGACAAAGCCTTCCACTTCCGTCCCACTTCTCTATCTGTCAAATCCCCTTTCTACCTAGGTGTAACCTTTGAGAATCCGTCTTCCTAGAAATGCCTCAACCTTCGATCTGAAACCCTTCGACTTCGATCGGCCTAAGAAGGAGGATCGTGGTCTTATTAGTTTTTCCTCCCGTCTCTGGAACTACGAAGTCTATTATATGCTAATAGAAGCCCCTTTCTTGCCTGCTCTTGGAAATCTAGTAATGCTGAGAGGAATGATTGACAAGACGGATGTGCACCCCAAAGAATCAATCATCTTTTCTTGTGCCAACTTGATTTTCTACGAGGGAGCGGAGCTTCCTAATCCTCATTCCTCCAAAGAGGGCAAGAAAGAAGAGAGCTCCCACCCATTCTAACACCCAGACTTTTTCCCTGAGGGTGAAAGATCCAGAAAGTCACTTACTTACATCGCCAAGAAACCTCTCCCCGTGCATGAAGCAACCAAGGGGAATCATAAAGCGCTACGCCAGTCTATAAGCCATATATAATAACTTATATTCCGTCACATAGAATCCTAACCGCTTGCTCCACGCTAGCTATTTATGAAGGATCACCATCTGTTTCGACTCGTTCGTTACCTCGCGATGAGCTTTCCTGCTCGAGAACTCCATTTGACTTGGCTTGGCAGGTTGACTACTGCTGCAGGCGAGCTACTTTATAAGTGGACTACTAAGGTATTCGGACTTCTTCACTTATCTGTAAAGATCTGCTTTGTTGCTTTCCTTGTTCCCTCAGGCACAGGAACACTTCTACCGGTGCGAGAAACCGTTCTAACTAGTTGCTTTGCTTCCTTACTCAACGTGATAACTAGTTGAGTTCATTTCATTTCCTATGCTATTGATATTCCATATCTCCTTGAGTATGCTTCTGCCCTAAGAAAGAGTAGATTTACTTACACTAGACTGAGATCTTGAGCTTTCCTAAACAACTTTCCTAAATAGTGAGATATTGAGCCCATTCCCTTCCTATTAGCCCCTTCTTCTTCTGCCCGAGGGCACTTGAAGACTGCCTCGCCTTCTTCTGCCTTAAACTAATCAATAGTGCTCGCTTTGAATCAATATAACTAGACTCTCACTTTACCTGAGACGAAATGGGACTCCTACTTGCTTGCAACAGCCTCTTCCTTTCCTCGTGAGCTACGTCCATTCCAATCGGACTTTTTCCGTTTTCCCGATCAAAATGGCATATCATACGAGACATCGAAATAGTGCAACTTTCATCAACCCCCGTAAAAATGGCTTCAAGTCAAATTCCGGACATTGAGAATCTGACAAATTTCCCGTGTTTTTTGCGCATGAAACACCTTCCAAATTGGCCATAAACACCGGGCTATCCAAGCGATAATCGGAATTCTCTATTCGAATTTCGTTAAAAGGCTGATGCTTCGAAAACGCATTGATTTGACCAATAGTATAGTACACCTTCACGGCACGGCAGGTGTTTTCAAACAAACTCTTCATAGTTGCCCGCCCCTACAGCTAGAGTTTTTTCGTATTTACACCGTTTCCCTCCTTCACTTGTAATTGTTGAGAGATGAAGCCCCCTGGACTATTCTATAATTTAAAGAAAGATCTCCGCTCGAGCCTATCTCCTTTGAGCTAGACAGCCCATCTCTAATCGATGGAAAACCGTACTCGATAGCGCCCCTCTTTTAAGGGGGTCGGGAATGCATTTACTTTGCTTTCTTCTCACTGCCTAGTATATATTCTATTATTCGTTTATCCGGAACCCCCGCCTAGCCCAATTCAAACCTTTGCCCTAACCGGGATTCTAAAGATTCGAAATCCTATCGACCAAGCATAAGGATGATGCCCTGACTGACTCTATTTTTATTGCCCGTGACCACCCTAAGCGAGAGTAATGGATTTTCTTCCAAGGGAACATAGATCAGGATGGAATCATGAACAAAGAACTATTTTGTGGGTTGGTCTATCGATCTCTCCTTAAGTGCGCAACTTACTTATTGTATTGATTTTCGGATTACTATTTTTTGATTGATCCCTTGATTCATACAGATTAGTGGAAGTGGATGTTGGATTCTGATAAGCAATTTTAAGTATTTAATACTCCCTTTACTGAGCCACGGACCTCCTTCACGCCTGCCTACATCTGCCTTTGCTGCTGGTTTGAAGGTTGCTCCGCTTCCCTGAGCTATGGACTTGAGTTCGGGAACGGATAGATATGAAGTTGTTACTTGAACGGGTGAACTACCTACTTTTTTAGACTTCTTAGCTCCCCCTACGGAGGAGCCTTTGATTCCCTTTCCTTTTCGCATTTCATTAACCTACGGCACTGAACGGCACACTGAAGCGGAAATAAAGAAAAGACTTGGCTTCCCTACCCCTTTCTTCGTCTTCTGATTTCTACCTCGAGTACCTTCCCTGGGCGGCTCCTTTACTACCATAAAAAAAGCATTGGGACGGATATAGGTGGGCGACTTACGTACTATGTTGAACTTGACTCACTTTTATCAGATTCTTCTTCGGACCCTGCTTGAACCACTAGAACAGTTCCTGCAACGGCTAAATCTTAACTCGAAGTTAACCCTGTTGAGGTTCTTTCCATCTCCATTTTCACCGATCCTTAGGTATGGTTGACTTGACTGATTAGGCTCACGGGCCTTAGCTTAGATTGGGCAAGTAAACTTCCCTTAATAAAGGACATAGGCTCACCGGCCGAAACAACTTTGACTGAGAGGGGAAACCCCTAAAAGATGAACAAAGCGAGCTGAGCTGCCACCGCTTATCAAAGGTGCCAAAGCCTACTGCAGCTAAGGTAAAGATCAGACATGTGCAACAAGGGGATAACGTCTGAAAAGCTCATCTTCCACAATTGAATTGTACCTCTCTCTTTCCTTTGCTTCGTTACTTTCAACCGGCCATTCGACAGCTAACAACGGGAACTTCAACCGAAAAGGTATCCATTCACTAAACAACAACTGAAAGCGGTACGCTCGGGCCTCTATCAAGTGAGGCCACTCACTACCCTTAGGCAGGAAATTACTTAGAGTAGGGCTATCTCGCTCAAGGAATGCCCTAGCCGCACTTGGGAGAGGCGGGACTTGACTTACGAGAGATAGACCCACAAAAGAAGACGGGGAAAGACTCCACAGATAAGAGACCTTTGAACAAGACAAAGACAATAACTACAGGAATAGCTCGCTCATACTATGTTATATGTTATTTTCACGGAGACTGAGACTCTCCACTGCTTCACTTCAGTTGCAAAAAACCTGGCTTTTCGATTGGTGAACTACAAAAATGACATTGAACCTATAGGCTGGCTCAGTATTCAATCCAATCTATTCTGTTTCAAAGCTTTCCTCTCTTTCTCCTTTCCGCTTCGATCCCTACTGCTTGAAGTGAGCTACACCCATTTTATTTTCTCCTTCGGTCAGCTCTTCGGTTGATTTCTCAATTCAACATTGCCAAGACACTCAAGGGACCAAACTAAGGAGATTGGAGAGAGATTCAAGAGCAGGCACCCATACACGAATTGGGCAGTTCACCACTGACTTTACGGCTCGTAAGCAAACGCTACGCCCCTACTTTGACACTCCCTCCTCAATATTGCATATTTCCACCGTGCTCGCATAAACGTATTCTTCTTCCTTAAACTAAGAAAGATCAGGGTAAGCATTCCAAGCAGAAGAGACTGAGAACACACCTTCAATCCCAGAAACCAAACTAACTGAGTCAGGGTCCGAAGTAGAGCAAGGATGAGGGCAAGTTGTTTGCCAGCTCATTAAGCTGGAAACCGCCCACCAGTTTTATGAAAGAATTGTGTTGACTTTGGGGCGGCTAACCACTACAAAGACAGTAACTACCGTACTACCCATTGCTATTGGGATTGAAAACTATAAATTACCCCCTATTGAATATTCACCTACGGGCTATAAATTACCTCCTATTTCAAACCTTTTCCACTTTTATTCTTAAAAATAAGAGGTCTTCCCTTGCGGTAGAAATGGAATAGATGGTGGATCCCTTCTCTTTCTAAAGCCAATCGTACGCCCGGAATGGAATGGTTGGGTTTCCGAGACTTTCTTCTCACTTAACCTTTGAGCTACGGACCTTGCCGCTTCGCCCCCTCTGCGCCTCAGTATTTCATTCCTGAAGCTTTCAAGACAGGAAATACATTCCCTAGAAAATGACTGACTTTCATGGTTTGCTACTGACTTCCTTCAGTGAGGACTGTACCGATCACTCCATTGGAACTTCGACTGATTCTGCCACAGAACTAATCCCGTGCCAAGTGGCTCAATAGACTCTCTCTTTACCTTCCCCATCTGACCCACTCCTCCTTCTGCGAAATCCCCTTTATAACTAGACTCGTGCAATAGCGCTTACGGCAGCTCGTAGCTATTGTATGCATCGAGGTAACGGTAACGAGATATTGATTGCCCGGATAGCTAGCCAGGCCAGCCTATAATCCAACCCATCCAACAAGCACGGAAAGGCTCTAGTAAGCGCCAATCAATCCCTCGAGTAAGCCCCAATCAATTGTGTACGCGCCCGCCTTCTTTGCTTTTATTCCCTTCCGCTTGGACCGCGAACAGCCGATCTTGGCTGGCTGGCCAGTAAGGAATTGTTACTTGGGGCCGTTTCCCATACGTGCTTGTTCATGTAGTTTTGTTTTCTGAGGATTAAGCTTACGATTGTGGTGTCGGGTGGGCACAAGAATAGCCAATTCAGGCTAACCGGGTTAGATCGTCTTCTTTCTTCTATACGACGAAGGAAGGGTGCGATTGAGTCCGCTGAACTTGGGCGAGAGATGTGAGGGCTACCCCCTGTTGTGCCAGAGCTCAGGTGTCTACGAGAAGCTGAGGGAGGAACAATGGGCCGATAGCACCGACCGATAAGTCAGATCGACCCGAGGCTACTGTGGCGAAAAGCATAAATTGCCGACCGATTGGCATAGAAAGTGAGGTGCGGATAGAAAGCAATTGGTCAACATCTCACAAGCATCGAAGGCTTTCATCCAATGCGGGTAGGACTCAAGGAATTGAACCCAGATAGGATAGATAGAGCCTGTTACCTGCCGATCCAATTACCGATTGGTAACCAGGCCGAGTAAGAAGACACTTTGGGATGATTTGCATTTGCCACTGGCCGAGTTAGTCACGAAGTTGAGATCCACCTATTTATTATATAGGGTAGGGTTACCCGCCTGGATAGCACTGTTGATTCCCGACCTCAGATAATATTGGTGACGACCTGGCGGCTGTTTCTCCCGAATCTGATTGATATCGAATCAACTATCGAAAATGAACTAAACTATAAGCATAGGCGGGCACCTGACCTGCCAAACGTATTATTCTCCCTGCCAAGTTTACTACCCGCTAACGGATCCGATAAGAGACTCCAATAGCTAGAGTACTCCTCGCTACCGGTACCGAAAAATAAGGCACAGAGGAA
Source organism: Buxus sempervirens (assembly GCA_947561395.2). NCBI lineage: Eukaryota > Viridiplantae > Streptophyta > Magnoliopsida > Buxales > Buxaceae > Buxus > Buxus sempervirens. The sequence goes on from CANNZS020000135.1 coordinate 24,795, forward strand.
GGGGTTTCATTCATAACGAGTAAGTGCCCCGGCAGTCTCTCATTCAGACATTGGAAAAAACACTTTCTTCTAAGATAGTGACGGCGCAAGCAAATACATTCTCCGTGCCTTTAACCCTACGCAGAAGAGACTTATGGTCACTGCTAACCCTGGTAAGGATGTATCATGAGAAGGTAACTGTGCCAAGTATGGGCTGACGCTCTTCGCGGGAATAGGTTCGAGTCGAGGGCTGCGCTCGCTGCAAGGGAATGGGAGTCAATGAAGGAAATAAGATATTGATTTTCACTGGCGCATAATTAGAAGACGCATCATCATAAGTAAGTTAATATCGATCGACTCCGCTCAGAAGGTTATCGATCAGAGGATTTAATCAATATAAGCCCGCCCAAGGTTTCAATCGGTACGATAAACCGATTGGCTGCAACATCGGTGTGTGGAGCGGGATGTAGTGCCACTTGATGTTTTGGGGAGTACGAAGCTCGAGTAGGGGAGAGGGAAGAACGCGGACTTCTCCGTCAAAGCACAGGGAAATACTGAATCTTTTCATACTGAGATTGGTAAACCCGACACCGCTCTTTGCTGCTGCTTATTGTCTGCTAGCTCTCTTAGCTGCTTCCTGCGTCTACGAGGATTTTCTTACTGCTGCTCTCTTCGTCGACTGACAGCTAACCGGTACATACAACTAGTCCGTACCGCTCTTACAGCCGCTTCAAACCGATGCGAGAGCACTGCCGCTTACTTCCTCTCTGAAAGCTGCTTTTTTCTTCTTTCTCTTCCCGGTAAACAGTGATTCCCGCTCCTCACTCAAGCAGTGAAGTAGCCGAACCGCTGTAACCATCACCGCTGCTGCTGGAACTGGTTGCTTCGGTCGAGATCCAGATTCTGAGAGTAGTGATCGAGAGCCTGATTCTGACGTTCGTGAGCGTGACCCTGCGAACGGAAAGAGTGAGCCAACCGAAAACCATATACGCCATAAGCAAAGCAAGCAGTAGACCTAGCAGCAAATCCAGTGTTAGATCAAGACCCTGCAGTTGATCCATACCTAGTATCAACACCAATAGGAGCATAAGTAGCTAATACGTAAAAAGCACGCACCAGTCACATACCCACTTGTAGGACCTGCACCATAAGCTAGGGTTGCTGGAGCATATCCTTTAGTCACATACCCAGTAGTAGATCCATTACATTTGAATTACCAGAGCTAGTCCTTTATCCAGTTGAAGAACGAAGAACCAGTTGACTAAGTTACAGTTCCTTAAGCATAACCAGTAGAGACCACAGAAGGTTATCCATATCCAGCAGATACGAGGGTGACAGTACGAATACCAAAAGTAGCATATCTAAGTAAAAAAGAAAAAGCTATAAAAGCCAAGCCAAGGGCGCAGGGCATAGCCCAGACCAGTAAAGCCACACCAGCAGTCGATGACTCCGCATTTACAAACAAATTCATACGGCGAGGACTACAAGGTCGATGAAAAAGATCCCTTTTGGACTACCCTTTCACTACCGTTTCATTAGAACTTCTCTAAAGAAAAGGAGAATCTTCCCGCTTCGGATGATGCCTCAGTAGCGCGCTTTCACCACTGCAAATTGTTCCGTTCCTGCGGCTCATGGATAGCTTTCAAAGCTGGCTTACGACAGAGCATTTGGGTATTAAAAAAACTCTCAAAGACTCCACCTTTAAGCTTCGAAGAAAGAAGGAAAAGAACGACATGGGACGAACTCGCTCTCCTTATCCGTCTGCCCGCACCTCTGATGAAAAAAAATCCAAGCACTTTTATTAAATTACCTGATCGCGTCAAGGGAATGAGGCGGGCTAGCAACCTACTTTTTCTATACCTAGATCGATGAAGAAGTACCAGGATGTGACCTAAAAAGTCCATTCCTGCCGAAACTTAAGGGGAAGATCTTGAAATGAAGTCTGTCTACTCGTCGGTTTATCCCGAAACAACAGCGTATCTTCCATCTCGAGATGATTGAATTCATTTGTATGCCCGATGTCTAACCGTCAAAACGAAAGACAAGGGGCAAGAGGCCCCCGAGTGATAGGTTCGGAACGAGCATTTTCTATACAGACATATGCCCAAATTCTCAAAGTTTTTCATGTTTTCTGGGGAAGGAGTTCTTTGGTTTTGATTCCTGGTATGACGTAGTAGAAAGAAGAGTCCTTTGCCTTAGCACGGAGCTATAGTAGGACCTGGGTGAACAAAAGCATTTCAAGCTCTACCATAGAGGTTGGTCCCACCAGTTAGTAGCTGTTTTCATCAACTTAGATGAGTTGGAATTCCCATCTTTATTAAGTAGGTTAAACGAGCACATAGGAACCTCTGCTAGCAGGATCATATCGAAAAAGTGCCAACCGAAGTGCCCAATCTTTATGACTTAAATGAACATCCGAAGCAGGCAAGATAGGAGCATGAGCACCCAAACACATATCATAAAAGCCTTGGCTTAGCCATAACGAGATCAATCACTCAGTCTTCGCTACAGAAGATGCCTCTAAGCTGGAGCTTGAAACTAAATCAGAAGCGACAGGAAAAAAGCCCTTTCGAGGGCTGTTGTGCCCGGGGTAGAAAACCAGAACAAAGAGAGAAACTCAACCTGAGACCCCTGGAGAGTATCCTTTTAGGTCAATAGGAATCTTATCACGAATGAAGACAGACCAGCCTGAACAGACAATCTTGGTACTTAAGATTCAATATTTGACTCAGCGGACCCCTTCTTTTAGAAGTTGGGAATCTCGGTTAGTGAGCCTGCCTCGTTTCATTCTTTAGTTATTCCAGCAGAGACTAGCCAATAGGCCTTTCTATTCCCACCCAAGCCATTCCTCAGGTTGGAAAAAGTCCTTTCCGTACTAAGTCTCGACGCCTTTTCCAAGGGATTTCCCCAAAAGAAAGAAGAGAAAACATCTCTCAAGACCGATTATCCCTATCTCTTTAGCCCCACTGCCAAATGTGTTCTTCCTATGGCCATTTCCAGGCCTTTTCAGGTCAGTTAACAACAGCATTTCGGGGGCTACCGGTGAAAGACTTTGCTTTTAAGCTTAAGAGAATGCCCAGGAAAACGCCCTTAAGTAGCAGTGTCAGAGCATTTTATTAATATTAATTATGTACGAAATATGGCTGTTAATCCCAACCTCTGAGAGGAGGATCCACTAGACGGAACCAACATCTAAATAAATGAATCTCAAATCCTGGTATGGGCGCAAAAGCTCAACCCTGAGATGTATGAATTCGCCTATCCATTGAGGTTAGAATTTTATTAATGCTGACTTGGGACCCTTTCTAGGGCACCTCGCCCGGTTAGAGGGCTTCTCGGAGCATAGCTATCAGAAGGTGTCGATTTCCTACTAAAGAAAGAGGACCTAGATTGCTGGGTTTGGACCTCTCGTGGTTATCATTTTAACGTTATTTGCAAACTAAGTCTGATCTGGTTCCTTAGGATCAATGCCCCAGAGAGAGCCGGGGCCTGGGACACCACATAGAAGGGGTTAAATAAGACTACCATGCTTGCTATGGGCAGATCCATGAGAAGAATAGCTCTCTTTTGATCCCAACTAGGCAGGCTCTTCGGTATGGTTCACCGGGACATTGCATTCTTTTGA
>CANNZS020000136.1:0-24839 GCA_947561395.2 Buxus sempervirens
AGCCCATCTCTTTTCCTTGCCTTCAAATGAAAAGCTCTTCCGTCCTGCCTTCCTCGAGATTCGAATAGTATTTCATGCCTCGAATCCCCGAGATGGCATGAGTTTGAGACTGCCGAATCAACCAGTTCGACTGGGTCAGAAGAGCTAGTCCAGCCTTTCAATGGTTACGGATCCATAAAAAGCTGGACCACAGATATTTACAAATAATATCGAAAACAATATAAAAAATATATATATTGTTTTATATTGATAGTCTTTTATTTTTATTAATCCCCTAGCTTCTGTCTACCCCGATGAAGGAGAGAGTGAAAGATAGAGATGGGCTTCCACTCCTGTCCCTTCGGCCCAGATATTGGATAACCTGTCCCAGCCTAAGCTGCAAAAGATGTTTGACCACTCCTGCCTTTGAAAGAAAGATAAGGTTTCGGGCTTTGAATGCACTCTTCTCTTTTCCCCTCCTGGTCCCGGATATTATATAACCTTACGAATCAAGAAAGATCAGGTGCAAGAAAAGATGTTCTTCAGTGAAGGGTTACTCGAGGGTTCTCCAAAGAGGGACTTTCATTCGATCAATCGCTTTTAGGGCTTCTTTTCCACACAACTGGATAATTCCTTATCAAGGCATGAAATACTATTCTTTCCCCCACCTTCCTATTCTTTAATGGAAAGACTTTCAAAAGATGTGAAATACTCTGCTTTTTTAGGGATAACTAAAGTTGACTGAGACCTTCTTATGCCCCTTTCAAACCTTTTTGATATTATTTCCTCTTGCTTTTCAAATGATCTTGGTCGCCTCGCCGGAGATTCAAGAAGGGAGTATGATCTACGGTCAAGCAGCGGCAGACCTATACTCCTTCATCCCCTACCTGAGGTCGATCAAGAGGGATTTCAACAGATAGAGAAGAGTGCTTCTACACTTTGACTGCCTGGGCTTACCCAGATATCGATGAATAACCTGCCAAAGAAAGAGGAGGAGATAGAACACATGTCCAGCCTTTGCCCTCCTCGGATTGAGAGATGAAGGATGAGCGACCTGCCTGGAAGAGCAGAATAGACTCGACTTGTCTTCCACTCTTACTGCAATTGATGGATAGAAGGCGAAAGCAGCCGGGTGAGACCAGCTTTGAAAGCGATGGAACCGACAGTATAATGTAAAGGCAGAGGTTGGCATACCATATCTTGGTGCCCGGAACCCAGTTAGAATGCTAGGACCAGTCGACTAGTGAACTAAAAGCCTGCTGATACAAGCAAGCATTGAACTAAAAACTAAGCGTTCACTACAAAGATCCTTTCCCCATCTAGGCTTGAAACAACTAATGAGTCGAGGATCACCAATACCCCCCGAAGCCTTTTTCTTTCTTCTCCTGCCCTTGGAAAGGTCAATTGCTTCTCTTGACTCCTGCCTGGTCCGGGTTGTTGGACCAGATATTTGAAAACCAGGGCTTGGCACTTATATCTAAAAACCTTATTTTTGATAAACCAGAACAGATACGGAAGCCTTTTTTCTGGAAACCGAATCCACTGCTTCTTCTAGTGATGCTGCTTAAACTGGCTCTGTAGGATCTATGTTTCCCCAATATCAGAGGGATTATCGACCAACCCGGGAAGAGCAGGGATAGAAGACTAAGCATTGAATCCAACCTCCTGCCCTCTGGCTTGATCGACTGCTCCATTCATCGCCTACCACGGACACCTCGACTCCCCGCTTTCAACCCTTTCCCTTTGGATTGGGTTTACCATGAAAGAAAGATTCTTTAATGCCTCTGGGGGCGACCGCCTTTGAACCCGACCTTCCCCTGCCTCTGCAGAACCTATAGGGAAGTCCAGAACAAGCTATCCAAGAATCAATCTTTTGAGAGACGACTGACAAGGACAGGTATCCAAGAAGGTTCCTTCATCCCTTCCTTTTAGTCTTTTGCTTGCCTCTAAAAATCCCAAACGCAAGAGATGGACGGGCATGAGCCTCCTTCATTCACTGATAAACCTGGCCTTTAAATCCTGATCTACGACCACGTCCGAGTGTACCAACTTCAACGGCTTCTTTGCAATGCACTTGGATTCAGTGTATGGCAGCCTGTGGGCCTTCCCTCTTTTCTTTTTCGGTATATAGTGCATCCTGGACAGATTGTCTTTTCTCGAAGCTCTAATTGTGGAAAACTTCTCACCATGCTGCGATTCATCAAGATTCGCAACTTCTTGTATTCTACGTACCCCAACAGCGCATGCCATAGAAAGGCTTTCATTCTTCTGCGTTCGATCTACGTATGCTGATTCGGCAGACATTACATATATTGACTCGACTCTCTTTCCTATTGACTCGAGGAGGTCCCCTATTATCTGCGGATTGGAATATATTTTTACACTCTCAGGCCCAAACAGAAGAATTTTACCAGATTTGGCAAGCTGGAACCGGTTATATAATAGAGGGAGCAGGTTCTTCTCCATTCCGGGCACGTGATATACGTTCTTAAGCATCGCATAATCCTTGCTGCATCAAGGCCTGCATATAGCATTATCGATATGAGAGATTGGCAGCCTAGCATTATTGGCTGTCATAACCACTAGCCTTCCTTGGTATTATTACTTGCTGAGGAATTTGCTTTCATCTCCAGTCATATGCTTTGAACACCCTGAGTTGACTATCCAGTCTGGACTGTAGTCCAATCTATCCGGGCTCTTTCTTTTTCTGCGAAGCTTGCCGAGGTTTCTGGCACATCAGTCACCAGAGCTATTTCCTCAAGCTCTGCATCGATCGCATTGACCGCAATTTCGAATGTTTCAACGTCTTCTTCATTCCATTTTGGACGTGAATCAAGGCTGGGAACATCTGCTCCAGCCGGTCTTCATCAAAGAATCATCCTTCATCCCCTACCTGGAACGGCCATATCAAAGAAGGAGATCTGATCTACGCAAGAGATCTTCTTCAACCTCAGAGCAAGGACGATCCTTCATGATCCAAAAGGTTGGACGTGCAGCACCCAGGGAGAGTCCTCCTTCGTCGTCTGAAGCTTTGTGGATTCGAATCAGGGTTTAGAACTAGGTATTTTCTAAAAACTTGAATTAGACAGCAGGACTTAATAAAAGATTGTCTGCGGGTTTCGTCAATAAATAAAAAAAAGGGCCTATTTTAGGCTTGAAAAAGTGAAGGATTCGTCTGCAAAATCCTGGAAATCAATCCAACAGTTTTTATGACTTGTCACAAAAGTTCAAATACGAGACTTTCATCTCTTAGGATTTATCACACTGACTCCCTAGCTTTCGGTGGCCCATGTGTCTTTTTCCTATTCTTATTGGTAAATAGTGTCTTTCAGCTTTAGACAATGGTAATACCTCACCAAGACCCTAACATTAGGAAGGAGGGCAGTCGTGACGATTCCTACCACCAGACCAGTCACATAGCTCAGAGTAGCAGGCATTATTGGGTAGGTACCAGCCCTTATTAGTGAGTCTGAATTTCTTTGTTAAAATGATAAAGAAATTTCTAACCCATTAATATATTTAGAGGAGCCTGCTAGATCTCCCTCCATATGTCAAAGGGATCAATAATGGGGGATATACTTTTCCATTATATATATAATACTATATATATTATAATATAAATATTTTTATTGCTAAGCAATTTTATAAATACTCTACTCGAAAGACTCTCCTCTTACGTCTTAACTCGATTAGTACAGGGACACCGGGTCCTGACCGTAGGAGACTGTGCCCTTACGCTTGATATTAGCTCAGCTATAACTCTTAACTCATAGTTTTTTCTCAAGCTATTTCATTTGTTTCGTGGGTTCCTGGTGGAACCCTTAGTTTAAAGCACTCAAACGAGTCGCATAGTAATTATTTCTTAAGTTTGTAGTTTTTTAAAGCTAAAAGAGTTCATTTGTTTCGTGGGTTCCTGGTGGAACCCTTAGTTTAAAGCACTCAAACGTATCCTATTTTATAAAATAAAAGAAGTGGGCCCCTTCACTTTATTACGAAGAAAGCGCTATAAGTTCAGACCGCAGAAGCTGCTGCTAGAACCTGCCTGTGCCCACATCCATCCTAAAGGGAGAAGGTCTCCAACCAAGACATACCCTGATTCAAAGGTAAGGTCCATTTGTTTGTACGAGCTATTTTTAGACGAGAAGGGAAAAAAGCACGCGTGGTCCGGTTTCATATTGGCTTTTCATAGGCGAGTCACAAAATGCCCTTGGTTATGCTCACTTCCAAGTAATGGAATAGTTAGCCCATTTAAGCACTACACATTATAGTAGAGTAGACTTCCAAAGCTGCAAGGCGAGACTCCAAAGCGCAGGGAAATAGCTTCTTTTGTTCCAGTTACACCAGGTGGGCTAATGCCCGTTGAAGTTCAATCCCTAATCTGCATCATCAACGGAAGCTGCTAAAACGGAAGAAGAAGAAAGAGGGGTCGTTCAGGCTAGGGTGAATCATAAAACGATCCAAAACCACAAGCGTCATTAAGGCTCCTTTAGAAGAAAGCCCATCATCATCGTGACCCGGGCGCAAACGACTGCTCGAAAGCGTTGGTTGGTGGGTGGGGACAGTGGCGCACATGTAACTGTGCCCTTTGTTGGGAACGAAGCAGAAGCATCCCAAGCCGAAGATGAATCAACTGAAGCAGAAACTGATTAAGCGGATACAACAAGAGACGAAGAAGCTATCCAGGTGAATCAACAGACTCTCAAAGCTCTAACAGTTGCAAAGTAAACAATTTTCCCAGTCAAGAAAGACGTTTTGTACCAGAAACTGGTCCCGTAGGTGGGCTTTTCGAAAGCCGCTTTTGCAGAAGTGTTTTAGCTCCGGTGGTTGGGACTGTGCCAAAGAGACGATCGGCAGTGATTGATTAAGGGTCAAGCCCCGGGTGAGCGTACTAGGGCTAGGGTACTTCCACATCATAATAAAAAGAATAATAGAGGATCGTCGGCCTCTCTTCCAACTATGTCTCTCTTATCCCTAGAAGAGGTCTTGCTCCACTAGAAGGTTCGGGTCTTTTGTTCCCTTGTTGCATCTCTTTTTGCTGACTTCATGACTCTGGGCGAACGTTGGCTTGCTTTAGGCTTTCCGTCAAGCTCAGATCTCAGATGCAAGAACATTCTTAGTGTAGGCACCGCTAGGAAGGCTTGCTAAGTTGTCTTGCGCGCTCTTTTCTAAACGAGAAAAAGCCTAGCTTTGGAATTGAGACATACATATTTAGCGCCCTTTTGCGAAAGCCCCTCGAACGAAGGCTTGAGACGGAGGGGTGACCGCCAAAGAAGGCAAGAGACTGATTGAAGGTTGGTGAAGGCACTTCGAACCGGAAGATTCTTCTTTGGCTGATAGTGATTAAATAGTGTTATCCGATGAATGACCAAGTCCTGTTTCCATATAAGGTGTCCCAGTGTTGTAATCTATCAGGCTGGTGACACTCACTCCCTTTTTTTAGAGTCAACCCTGACTTAGTGGCTACGCTCCTGTCCCCCCTAGAGGTCGGCAATTCATGTCCTTTGTATGCCTCTTTCCCCGCCCCCATGGTCGAGTGCACTCTTATATTGGCCTTCTTACTGGGGAACCATCCACTGACGACGCGACGCCTAAATACATTCATTCGCGCGTGGTTTTCCGAGCGAAGGAAGAGATTCCCCACTCCAAGGAAGGTAGAATGTAGAATGCACCTCCGAAACGATTACTTCTAAAAGTCAGAGGTTGAGGGGAAATCGAGGTACCTAATAGGGGAAAGCACTCCTATTCCTTACCAAGGTTCCGAAGGAATAGACTAAGGCCCGACTATCCATATTGATATGAGGATGGCAGCTTTCTTGAGGCTGGTTTGACTGCTTTACTTGGGGCCCCTTTCCAGCCCCTGAGCGTTCGTGGTTGCCGGCACTAGGAAGCCCATTCTTATTCATGTAGTGTAGTCAAATCTGTGTAGTCAGGGTAGACTTTTCGAATTCCGGACCGTGCTGAAAGTTCCGTCAAGGTTGAATGTAGTGTAGTCAGGCGACCCTTGTTTAGTTAGTTTCGTTGGGGGGCTCATCAGCCTCTTTCTATATTGCATACTTTAACACCCCCTTGATCTTAAAAGAGGTGCAGTGCAAGCCTTACTTACCTATACCTTTTTTATCTTCCGCTCTCACGGATATTCGCCAGCTTTGTTACTCTGGTGGCCCTTGACTGATCCGTCTCGTATCGTTTAGATAGATCGTCATGGGTTCTTCAATCTTTTGTTAACCTTTAGCTGCGGGCCTTTGTCCACGGAGAAAGTTGTCGAATAGCAGCGGATACATTCCTATTGCTATTCTATGGTCTTTTCTGTCTTTCCACCTTTTTCTTGCGGCCTTTACCCGGAGGCATCCTATCTCGAGCAGGATCCCTCTGCTCTTTGGCGCTCGGGATTCAATTCAAGAACTAGTCACTCACCGTCTGATTCACGCGGATCAGAGCCATCGAGTCGATAATAACAGTTCTTCGGTGCAGCTCTGACCCTACAGCAAGATCACAGCTTGCCGCCGTTAACTATCTAGTTCAGGGGACGAGTCTCTTAACGCGATCTTCTTATTATTAAGCCCGCTTTTGCGTTGCCGAACTCTTCTTGTATTCGCCATCAGGTGAAGGAAGGTTTTGATCCTTTGCCCTCAATCAGGTCGAGTTAGTTACACCGGATCGGGTCTTCCGTCTGTCTATTTGGCGATTAGTGTATTGTATCCTGCTAGTAGGAGTCTCTGCTATGGCGCTATCAGAAGGAGCAGCAGTTAGCTTGTAACTTCTTCTCCTTTTTTCGCTCTTAGTTTAATAAAAGGGCTATTTAGCCTTCCCTTTCTTAGAGTGTTCCGTCGTTCTGAGCTAAGATTAAGATGGGGAAGCAAGGTTTTCATGGGATCTAGCCCAAAATGGGGAATTGCTTATATAGAATAGATCCGCCCTTTAGTCTTTAGTGAGGACACCTCCCCGGTTCTCCGATTGATTGCCTACGAAATGGGGACAGGGGCACTCAAGAGACATAGTCATTCTTCACCCAGGCCTATCTTTCCTTCGCGTCTGCCTATCTATTATGAAGTAGGGACCTCTCAATAGAAGTGGGGGCAGGACATCTTATTCAAGAACTGATTCTTTCAGAGAATCGCTTGTGTACCCTAATCGGTTCTTCCTTCTCTATCCAATCTCTCTTAGAGAAGGAAGTGGTTCATCTATAGGCAGTCTTTGGGGTTGAGCCCCTTCCCTTTAATATATGGAGTCCTGACATTGGAAAAGCAGATTAGTCAATCACAAGATCGAGCTCGGAAACACCTGCTTTTGTCCTGTTGACTGTCAGTCTCATTCCTGTTCAACTCAGTAAGCTTGAACGAAAACAATTCCAACCTTTCTGACGCGAGTGGTTGATGCGCGAGCTGAGTCTAACACCCTAGATTGAAAGCTGCCTTCTCCCATATAAAATGGGTTACCAGAATCGGTGAATGAGCTAGAACAGATAAAAGATGAGAATGAGAACTCTGAGAATGCGCTTGCTGATGATGAACACTCACCCGATCGAGATGTTAATTCATATCTTTGAATTCCATCAAAAAGTAGAATTTGGTTTGTGCCATCATTGGACAGATTGATTGAGAGATGGAGCGAGCTCAGTTCAGTCAGACTGTCACATCTCTAAAGAAGGCTCTTTCGAATCAACTGATGTGAGACTCAAAAACAGATCGGGGATCAGGATTGAATGAGCACTCGGCTAAAGGCAAAGCGCCTTACTTGAACCTTCCATTGGGACTAGCCCATCATTAGGACTTGGTGGAATCGAAAGGCCTGACAACACTAAATCTAAAAGAAAGCGGACAACCTTCGTCGCCCTACTCGCATGGGCACAACAACACCGGGGTCGAAGTCCACCATTCCCCAATCAGTTTAACATTTGGTTACTCAGGAAAGAGAATCAAACTGTAGAAGGATATCCCAGAGGAGCAAAGGACTCTCGTTCGTTCTTCGTTACGTGATACCTTTTTCAATATCATATCAATAGCGCCCGAGGGCTTGAGATCCTTCCTCGTTAAAACATAGGTTACTAGCAATCGAGAGCGAGGAAAGCCCTTCTTTGAAGTAGAATTCGAGTTATCAGCTGTGAAACCCAATCAATCTGTGTACTCATAATCAGGTCACACCAATCAAGGTAGATCTCTCCCCGAAGTAGCCTTTTATCTGTCTTTCAAATGTGATCCAATTGTCTTGTCTGAAAAGAATGGAAAAGAAGGCTGACCGATCCCTGTTTACCAAACCAAGTAGGTCTTGAGCAGAAGCATCCGATGATCCGATCTCAGTCTATCGATTCTATGGCCAGTTCCATCTATAAGAATCTCGAGTTTAAAGCATCTCACGTAATCGGGTTCTAAAAGAGAGTAGATATAGTCCCGTCAAACAACATAGGGCTAGGAAGAATGTACCGAGACATCATACTAGCCTGAATGCAGCCATACTGGAATAGACAGATTTACTATATGGGGAGCCTGCGTCTTCTTCCTCGATCTCGATAAAGTAATTGAATTGAAAATCCCTCCTCCGAAGCTCTTCTCGTAGCAGGGTCAAAGCTCAGTCAAGACTAAGTCGACTATCCTATCTCTTCTGGATTTTCTCGCTTGCAGCTCTTGTTAGGTCATTTCTGTCTGCGATCGTGCCTAGGCGAGCAGTTCCTGAGCAGCTATCTCCGACCAAGCACTCTAGATTTTTTGGTAATAAATAAAAGTCGTGGTTCGGTTTTTTCGTATAGAAATGGATAGCCCTTTCGTGTACTGCGGTCACCCACCTTCTATGAGATTGGATGGGTATTCCCTTCTCGAGACTCTTTCCTACGGGTGTTTTCTCATTGGCCCCAAATCTCATTCTCCAACCTGCCTTTCTGCAGTATTCAAATCCTTCACCTACTCCTATGGAGCTACTTTGTTCCAGTCACTAAGCGTTATCCCTTTAGTGCGCTTTTAGCTTCTCGATGGAGTTGGCTTCCATTTCCTAGTGGCAGGACATCTTATTGCACAACCGACTATCTATTAGTAAGTAGTTTCCTCGAACCCCGTTCACTCTGGTAACTCCGACGACAGGCAAGGGCCATTCAACGAGGGAAATAGACATAGATAGAGTATCGGCACATTCAGCGCCATAATAGTAGTCTCGCAAAAAGGTCGGTTCGTGGAATTTTTTCATAAATTCGTATGGCAGAATGACCTGGGACCGGTAAACCAGGCAAGCTGGGGCTACTTCCTCGGAAAAAAGACAAGAAAACAAGAACAGAGCATTCGCGTCCCATTTTCCGAAAAACAGATATTTTCTCTTATTGCGCAAAATAGGACGAGAATAGATCTCACCCCACATCTCGAGGAAAGAGCTGCAGACCCAGGGCATAGTTCTTATTTATAGTAGCAGGACATCTGATTCAACAACCTAATTCTATTACCAATTTCTTTGTACTGAAACGTGATCCCAGTTGCCTACAACCCCGGGGTTGGTTCTAAGAGTAAAGTTTGTGTAAGTACACCCATACGGGTATCTCCCTAACTGAAGGATTAGCTTATTGAGGCTTTCTCGGAAGTCCCCCTTCTTTTTGAGCTTTTTCCCGCAGTGTCTGGTGTTGGAGTTTTTCGTATCGAAATGTATGCGCCTTCTTTTTACTTACAGTTGAGGTAAGGTGCTGACAAACACAAGCAAAGGGTTCTGGAATTGTAGTACATAAACGAAAGGTAGGCTAAAGGGTCAATGACCAAACTAGCAAAAACGAAGACGAGACTGAAAGCCCCCGGAATAAGTCATTTACTATATGGAGAGATTCACCTACGACCCCTTTCTCGCTATCTAAAGGGGGGAATTACGGTCGCTCTTTTATCTGCAGAATAAGGCCTACGAGCTCTCTGTTTTATGGCAGAGCCACACCAAATCACAATCACAATGGATCGAAGCCCTTCTTATCCTTTACAAAAAGTAAGAGTTAAGAGTGAACTTATAATAAGACTAAAAAAGGATACGTTTGAGTGCTTTAAACTAAGGGTTCCACCAGGAACCCACGAAACAAATGAAATAGCTTGAGAAAAACTATGAGTTAAGACGTAAGAGGAGAGTCTTTCGAGTAGAGTCTTTCGAGTAGAGTATTTATAAAATTGCTTAGCAAGAGATATTTATTTATATAAAGTTATATTATAATTATTAATATAATTAAGGGGCATCACTAGTGGATTCAGGGGAACAATTTGAGGGACACCTTTTGCTGCTCAAACCGCAGCGGGAAATGCTATTCGTACAGTAATGGATCAGGGTATGCAACGAGCAGAAGTCATGATAAAGGGTCCTGGTCTCGGAAGAGATGCAGCATTACGAGCTATTCGTAGAAGTGGTCTACTATTAAGTTTCGTACGGGACGTAACCCCTATGCCACATAATGGATGTAGACCTCCTAAAAAAAGACGTGTGTAGAAATAAGAATTGAACTGATTTCAAGAGAAATAAATGATTCAATGATCTGTAATATTACTATGGTTCGAGAAGAAGTAAGAGTATGTACTCGGACACTACAGTGGAAGTGTGTTGAATCAAGAGCAGACAATAAGCGTCTTTATTATGGACGTTTTATTCTGTCTCCACTTATGAAAGGTCAAGCTGATACGATAGGCATCGCGATGCGGAGGGCTTTGCTTGGAGAAATAGAAGGAACATGTATCACATGTGCAAAATCTGAGAAAATACCACACGAATATTCTAACATAGTAGGTATTGAAGAATCAGTACATGAAATTTTAATGAATTTGAAAGAAATTGTATTGAGAAGTAATTTGTATGGAACTCGCGACGCGTCTATTTGCGTCAGGGGTCCTAGACACGTAACCGCTCAAGACATCATCTCACCGCCTTCTGTAGAAATCGTTGATACTACACAGCATATAGCTAGCCTGACAGAACCAATTGATTTGTGTATTTGATTACAAATCGAGAGGAATCGCGGATATAATATGAAAACACCGAAAAACTCTCAAGATGGACGTTATCCTATAGATGCTGTATTTATGCCTGTTCGAAATGCGAATCATAGTATTCATTCTTATGGGAATGGGAATGAGAAAAAGTATCTCTTGTTTCTTTGGCTTGCTTCTTAAGCCAATAAGTCCTGTGCCTGGTAGGTGTAATCAATCAGTCTGTCCCTTACCAGTCCATTCAAGCCTGTCAATATCTCGTCTGACCCTGTCTTCTGTCGTACTTTCCTCTATCGAGAATTGGTCTCTCGCAATTGTCCTGTGGAAAACGGATGCCGCTCTTCTGGTAGCCGTTGTTTGCTTCATCGGTTTCAATATCCTTTGCTTGGAACATTTCTTCCCGCTCTACTGACCTTGACTACTTGACTCACTAATAAGGCTAGCAATCGCTCGTTTTTCTTATTAGCACGATAGGTGGCCCTTCTGTTATGAGTGAATCTCTATGGCTTAAAGGGTTTATATTAAGAGCCCAATTAGTCATCTCAAACAGTCTGTCTACTGAGGTGTGCATAGCCTCTTCTTTCTTGTTTGCAAAACAAGTGATTAGGCTTACACGGAGATCCGGACTGCTGTTCACTGCGCTTTATCTTAAGCAGTGTTCAGTGTCGCTCGTACTACGGAGCGTCAGAACCAGTCAAAGATCTCTTTGTAGCTGTGTCGCTGACTCGGACGGGATTGCCTAGAATCATTCCTCCCTTTCATCGTAAGATGATCCGGAAGCGTAAAGGCAGACCGGTTAGTTCAACTGTACCTTTCTTTCTTGGTTTTCGGTTTGTAGGGTCGTGACAGTCTGTAAACGACCGTCATATGACACCTTCTCTTCGATTATTGAGAGATGTACAGTGTTCTCCGGTGTTCTGTCTATTTGTAGAGAATTCACTGAAAAGTGAAGTTATCTACAAAAGACCTACCTCCCGTGGATTCAAGATATACCCGTAGTACAAGGTATGTCTTGGGTTCCTACCTGGAAGTCCCTACCGAACTCACCTAAATGCAGAACGGGTAGACTATTCGTCTCCTGTTTTCCTGCGCTAAAGTTTGAGTTGGCGTCTTTTGCTCGTCACACACGTGTCGAGTTAGAGACAGAGGGAATCATTCCTTCCGGTCTTCTTTGGGAAACGCTTATAAGAGAAGCTCTCTACCAACCGACACTTTTTGTGGAAAACCGATATTTAGCTGCTTTATTTCCAGCTTTGGATGATGCAGCAATCGGTGAGGTCTTTCACAGCAGGGTAGCCGCAGCGCCAGCCGGGGCTGGTAAGCTAAGGTTGGTTATTTGTGATAGGTAATTATGTGAAGCAGCGGCTATTAAAGCCGTACCACGACTGGGCGATGAATGTTCTTCGTCGTCTCGTCTTAAGTGTGATGGTACATACGATCAAAACCCCTAAGGCAGCTGTTCTAGTCAAGCTTATAGCTTTGACATGAAGTCTGCAACTGATAGATGGCCGCGAGTGCTCATCTTTCAGGCGCTTGCCTTATTGTTTGATACGTATACTGCATCCGCAGTTGTCAATTCGTCACTGGGGCTCTGTCATGCTTTGACAGGACCTCCATTGGTAAAGCGATATCAGCGATTACCTTTCTCAGTAGGACAACCGTTAGGTTACTACACTACTCTTCCTGGCCTCTTTTTAGTCTAACTCACTGGTGGTATGGTTAGCTGCAAACAAGGTCTATCCCCAAGAGGGAAGATTCACGTCCTATGCTGTCTTAGGTGACGATGTTGTCATCACCGACAGTAGGGTCGCGGATGAGTACCTCAACTCTCTGCGTTGAATGTGCAAATTTCCTACGGGAAAGATTGAATATCCAACTTAGGTTGTTTCGAGTTTGCTAAGAAGTTCATCATAAGGAATGGGACTGTTGATATAACACCTATATCAGCTAAGTCTCTTCTTTTATGTAGAAAAACTCTTGGCCTCTCCACCGTGCGTGACACGTATAATGTTACTAGTCTCGCAACGATGTTGCGCCTTGGTGGCGCGGGCTATAGAGTCTTAAGCAAACCGAGTCACCGTCGATCATCTCGATGGCGACGTCTTGAGAGATTTGTGTCTCGACCTCGTCTCTTCACTCCGCTATCTTTCGAGTGGTTTCTAAACGACTGGTCCATCCTTACTTGACTTGAAAGGGAGAATCACGGAATAAGAGAGGGTGTTCGTCCTAATCCTAAGGATCTGAGGTCCGTCCTGTGGCCGACGATCCGAAGGATGATGCGACCTTGTCCCACATGGAAAGCGAAGCTAACCTTGAGTATACTCTCATCCGGGGTTGGATGGAGCAGTGGCTCAAGTGGGTTCGATGGTACGCTGAGACGGGTTTGAATCTCTCTACTCCCCTTCTTGATCTGCTGGATTACCCTGTTGTAGAGCGCCATTGGAAACGCCAGAACAAAGAAAGTACTATTCTTCGTTTTGGTCTTCTATGGCGTGTCTACGACATGGCACATCAGCCAAATATAAATATGAGCAAGGTGTTTGCGGTACGACAGATCAAGTAGAGATTGAGGATCCTATTCACACTCAGTAGTGGCACTGTCTTTAACCAAGCAGTGTTTATGACTGTTTAGCTATAAGACGTAGGCTTTTTTATTATCTTTCGTAGGCCTCTTTTCTGTAAGGTAAGCTGAAGTCCTGTTAAAGGGGGGTACTACTGCCAGTCAAAACTCTCGCTAATAAGGTAAGGCGTCAGAAGGCTTTCCGTTCGATGGAATCCCGTCCTTCCGAGATACGATAGCGATTCCCTTCCAGTGCTTTCTAGTAAACTCTTCTCTTCTCTGAAAGTAAATTCCTTTTCCTTCTCTTTGTTTGTCAAGCAAGGAATAACCAGCCTAAGGGAAGTCTTAGTTAAGGAAAGCAGTTAAATAGAATAGGGGCATAACGGGAATAGAAGCAGTCAATATTTTAAGGCAAGCAACTCTCGTAAGAGGTCTTCCCGGTCGAGCTGTCTGAGGTAAACAGTATCGGTATCAACAACTGTCGCAATGGTCCTGTAAGGAAAAGGGTCCTGTGTTTCAATCGCTTTAATCGGTTTATTAGTTATTAGAGAGGATTATAACTGTAGCAAACGTTCGGCAGTACAGGGTAGGTACAAAAGACAGAGTTGCTTGAGATGCTACACTTCAGCCTGATCGATCCGCCTTTAGTATTGGTAAGTTCCCTTGTTAGTCTCTATCGCTAGAAGGCCATTTCTTTTTAGTGAAAAGGAAACAACAAAAAGCCCTAAACGCCCTTGCTTGTTCCCGTTTAGGAGAGTCGCTTTCCACGGTCTGCTATTCCTTTCCTGTAATTCAAGATCCCCCTTTCCCTCTATCTAGTACTAGCTCGGGACTCGCCTGCGCTAAGCCTCAGGGAGTAAATAGGAGCCTCGCTTTGGAGAATTCCTTGCTAATTATAAATAGCGCTCCCCTCCGGTCGCCTGACTTGAGGAGTGAAAGGCTGTAGTATACATACATAGGGCTATACCCTTCGGTAAGCATTCCTTTAGCAAGTAATCCGTTGCTTGTTCCCGTGCTTCCGTTCAATATCTTCCCTCTCCATTCTTTGAGTTCTCGCATTAAAATTTCCCATTACTCTGTCTCGTAGGGCATTTCTATGTAGCAAGAAGTTCAATCAATCTCATAGGAGGAAGGGCAGAGCTTTTGGTGTCCCTTCCAGTCAAGAATTGGGGCTTAACAATCACTAGCCCATATTTCCATCATGCCTTTCTTCGTTCATGGTTCGATATTCTGGTGTCCTAGGCGTAGAGGAACCACACCAATCCATCCTGGTGTTTACAGAAGTAAGTGTACTTTTCACGCCTATTTATTAACAACAGCTCACCCCTTGCTCGTACCGGAGCTCGGAGATCGCAGCTCAGCGACTACTGCCCTAACAACAAGAGAAGGTTACCCTAGGTTTTATTATCCATAGAATCAATATTTTAGTAAGAGAGTACCCGGAAGGGTATCCTACCATATACTTGACTTTAAGAAACCGTCGGCTTTGGGCACCTGGGATCAGCAGTACAAGAAAGGTTCTATCCTTTAAACCCAACCCACGCCTTTATTAGCACTGGCTCCACAAGAAGGCAGCCGTTGGAGAAAGTCTCTATATACTATATATATATTATTCCAGTACGGCAGCCAGGAGACTCGTGTAGTTAGGTAGTTTGTGCCTAGACCTCTTTTACTACCTTTTATCCAATATCTTTTACAACCCTGACTTTCTTGCTTAACAATACCTTATTTGTAGTACTTTACCTACGAGGAGACCTCAATAAAGCAAAATACAAGGAAAAATAACCCTACGAGCGTACATCCAATATACTTGCTAACTAGAGGAAGCCTTAATATTCCCTTAGTGTGAAATAGGGAGTTATCTCTAGGTAGTTTTCCAAAGTAGAAGAAAGCTTTTTTGGACCCTTATTTAGGAAAGGAAATGGTCGGTTGAATGCTTATTCCATTCAGGAAACTCTTCAACCAGGCCACAAAGGCTGGATCATCAGATCACTTGATATTACTACCCGGAACGAAACTTCATTCGAAAGTCGGTTCAAGGCACGGATCAAAGCTCTTCCTTGAGGCTGGCTCAGCTAACCGATATGATGCCGAATTCCCTGCTCGCTTTTCTTTCGCGCCTATAGCCTTTCTAGCTGCTGTTAGGTGGGCTGTATTTGGCCCGCGCTCCCTCCTTGCGTGCTTTCGCGCTAGAAGCAGGAACCGCCTCGTTAATGCTTTGGGGCAAGCGAAGCATCCTTTCTTTCATATGCGAGTTATCTCTGTGAGAAGCTTCTCGCTGTCCCTGATGCCCCTAAAGATCGAACTATACCACTGGAGATCGAGTACTAGGATCGATACCTCGATCAGACTACTTCCCGGGCCAGCCATGGGCAACAGCTGATCTACGACCAACCTTGGGCCGGATGTCTTACGAAGGAGAATGGTCCTCGATGGATTGGACGAGAGTGGCCTAAGAATGACGGGTGCGGCCTATGTCAAGCACCACTTCGGCGGCCAAGGGTAGGCA
This sequence comes from Buxus sempervirens, assembly GCA_947561395.2. Classification (NCBI taxonomy): domain Eukaryota; kingdom Viridiplantae; phylum Streptophyta; class Magnoliopsida; order Buxales; family Buxaceae; genus Buxus; species Buxus sempervirens. The sequence continues at coordinate 15,977 of CANNZS020000136.1, forward strand.
GTCGTTCCAACCAAAGAGTTAGTATATAATATAAATATATATATATATAATAATAATTAAATAATAGCCATTCCATCTGACTGACTGATATTTCCATTAGGGGGAATACCGCTTTAAGGTATAGTGATAATGCTTCCTTCATCTGAAACCCGATTTACCAAAGTAAATGACCATTCATTACACAAAGAAAAAACCAACGCACCAAGTGTGATAGTTGCGATTGGAGTGAGGGATGTGACCCACTTTATAGGGTCACGACTGAACGGAGCTTCTTGCTTTGCCGTTTGAGAAAACCCTAGTGCTTATTAAGGATTCTTTAGCCGGCCTTATTCCAATTCCCTATCTATATGAAAAAGTCTTGCTCCATACCCCAGTTTGAAGCGAAAGCTGGTCGTAGACCACCCTAGTCATTTAATAAGAAGGCCTAAGCCCCTGAAGGTATAGCGAGAAAGCAGGCTGGATTGCAGGATTGACAGACCCGGGACAGTGCAGGTTGGCAGACAGGGTACGGCTAGAAGTTTACTGAGAAGCGTGGAGCTTGCTGCCCAGTTAATATGGCGAGGAATTTTTGAATAAAATTCTAAAGTTTTTTTTTTTTTTAATCTGATCTTGGCGAAGACATTCCTTTTTTGGTCACCATCACCACTTCAATTGTGCTTCAGAAAACCCATTCTTCCTTCAGATCACTCGTTCTCGGCTCGTTCAGTAGTTCACCCATTAAGTTAAGAGTAGATCTTTCCTCCGTTCTTTTACCGTACCGCTGTTTCCGTGTCTATTTTTAGAAAATACCTTAAAATGGTCAATGCTCAGCCTTGCCAAGGCCTAATATCCCACGTCTTGCTCGTAGCGATGCCGATTCCTCTAGCGGCTCAATCGTATGAGATCAATCCTTTCGGTTGAATGTCCTATGCTATGGCCCGCCCCTCTTTACGCGAACGAATCCGTATTTATATATGTAAATGTGAACGGATCCTCTATTTTAAGCAATTATTCGCTCCAAGACGCACGACAAGACCTTCGAGCCATACCATAAGCTAAATTCGCTCCATGCGAATGCCCCATACGATACGTATCCTCACTCACAGACTGTAATCCAAGCTGCACTTCGAGTTAGAGATAGAAAGCCGGTTATAGGGATAAAGCGCTCTACGGACCGCTCGTGGACGAAGCGATGAAGGATTCCACTGGACAATTTGAAATCCTATGTGTTAAGCATTGATTGCAACATCGGTTTAGACGGATCCAACACGTCGAGGAGAAATGGTCCCTTCGGATCTATTCTATCGAAGAGATCTTTCCCTATGTAAATTGTTGATTTCGGTCGGGAGACTACTCTACTCTAGAAAGATTGATTCCAAAACCACAACTGTACACCACCAAAGGAAAAGAGTAAATTCGCGCTTTCAAAATCCACTTGGTGAACCCCTGGAACCTACAAAGGATAAACCGGTGGAAACTAGATCCTCGAAGCCCTTTCTTTTTCTTTTTCACTTTCTTTCCACCCACAATACAAGATTGAAACTTACCTTTGACATTCCGCACCTGTGATCCTACTCACCAACCTTCTTTATGGAGGGTACCAACCGATCTCACGACGATGAGTCACCCACATACTTAAAAGCATTTCAATACGAGAGCAACTAAATCAAGCTCAATTACAACTCACTCTGATCAAATAGCACTCAGGTATAGGATTTCCAGCTGAAAGGTAGCCCTGCTCGCTTCGCTACGCCCCTTGTACGCACAAATCTAGCTCATAGCAGCACTGCCGAGTTCAGTTACTTAGTACAGAGATTGGAACAACTTAGCGTGGGAAGTCCCATATGTTGTCTTAGCCTCGCCTCACCTATTTCCCTCATAACGAGATCAGAATGAGATAGAATTGGATCTCAAGTCTTAGCTAGATCTGGGCTACCACGTTCCCTCAGACGAAAAAAAAGAATACCTAGACCTGCTGCACCCGCAAAGTAGGATCAGGCTTAGTCTACTAGAGACAGAGGAGAGCGAAAACTAAGTCAAAGGGGGAAGAGCTGTTTATGAGCATTTTAAGGTCGGTTGACAACATCCAATGTCTCCCACGAGGGTGCCTGAAACTCCTGTTTTTCTAGGCAGAGGTATAGCCAGCCTCATTAGTCAGTTTGGAAAAGATTCCCCGCTCTGAAGTAAAGTCTTTTTGGAGCTCCTTCAAAAGAGGTTGGGATTACAGTTTCAATTGGATGTGTCCTGGTAAAATCGTTAACGACTGATATACTGCCTGAGACAGGGCATGCTCTCCCCTCTGCGTATCGAGAGAAAGAAACAAGAGGGGTGGCACGCACGAAAAGCTTTCTTTTGTGGGGTCAACAGAGAGAATGCGAGGGTTCCGCCTGAGTGGATTGAGGAAAGATTTACTCTTTGACTCATAATACCGCTCCGTGGGGGGCTTCTATCGAACGTTTTCCTTGACTGAAGTGGTTTTTGTTTCGTTTAATTTTATTCATATCAAAATCTCATTCTACCTTTGAAGATAGGAACTCCAAGGTATGTGAAAGGAAAAGCCTTGATTGGAATACCAGACACCTGCTGAATAATAGAAGCACGAGCGTCACGATATTCATTTCTAGTTAAGAGAATACGCAAATTCCACCGGAGCTAAAATGACCCCTCCGGGGGCCCCGGGCGGAAGTTCCTCTGCGTTTCTTGAATCTAAAACACTCTTCAATACTCTTTTGAAAGTAGTATTGTATTGATCTTCTTTTTTCCTGGACAGACTAAAGGTAGAATGGGCCTCTGTGCTTACTGCCCCCGCCGGGCTTGGTACTGTTGACGAGTCTGGACTTGCCCCTGTTGCTGAACCGGAAGAAGCTTTCTTCTATAGCTTGACCTCGCTTGTCACATTTCTCGTTTTGTCACTAGGGTCAGCATGATAAGGCTTTAACTGGCTTGCTTATATGTCATTAGGCTGCGGCGTGTAGCTCCTTCAACCTTGGGGGCAGCTCTCACTGGTAAGCCACGTTGCCTACCTTTATTACGATTGGGAAAGGCCCCTTACCTTAGGACCTTGGCTTTTGGCCCTTTTGTATCTTTCGAAAGACCCTTAACCTTAGTAGGTGCAAACTCCCCCACCGGAAATTCCAAAGGGCGCCTTCCTTTGTCCGCCCATTTCTTCAGCCTTCTAGCTGCCTTTTGCAAGTAGAATGGGTTGAGGTCCAGTGCATCAATCATAGTAGTTTCAGTCCAGAAGTAGCCTGGAAATCGCTCACACTATATACATGACAGCCCAAAAGCACTCTTGGTATCAAGTCATGCCCCGCATTCTCTCATGTCTCGTCCAGGGGTGATTGAAACTCCGGGATGTGCTCTTTTCTCATGATGTGGTCCGTCAATTGTATTTTTCAGAATCAAATAAATGGCTCATGGGGTGTTTGGTCGAGTCAATTTGTCTTAGCATACCTTAAAGCTTCCTCCCCCCTAGGGTGTCTACTCTGCAATGCACACGGGGGCCGAATGGATTCATGGCGCATACCAAAGAAAGTGGCTTTGCATCAACGTGGCCGCAGAGCACCTTCTCTCGAACGAAGTGAGACTTGACTTATATGTGTTTCGTGCGTGCATGGAAAACTGGATTTGACGCCAGCATGAGAGAACTCATGTTGTCGCACTTCAACGTCACAGCATAGTCTATCCGCTGCCTCCAATCTCCCAGCAATCTCTTCAATCACACCATCTCGCACACTGCTGATGTGGCGGCACGATACTCTGATTCGGTATAGGACAGTGAGACTGTCGGTTGCTTCTTGCTACTCCAAGAAATAAAACCGCTCCCTAGGCTGAAGCAGTAGCCAGTCGTGGATCTCCGCGAATATGAGTTTCCAGCCCAATCCGCATCTGTGTATCCGTTGAGTCTAAAGTCTACATCCTTCCTTCCAAGGATCCCAAGTCCGACTGTGCCCTTCACATATCTAAGGATCTGCCGTGCGGCATAAAAGTGTGGCTTCCCTGGTTCCTGCATGAACTGACTAACCGCGCTCACGGCATACGCAATGTCTGGCCTTGTCACAGTGAGATAGTTAAGGCTCCCACGGTACATGGTTGAGTCCTTCAAGATCTCCTCCTCGTCTGGCCTTAGTTTCAGATTGACGTCCAACGGCGTGCCAATCGGTTTGCATCCAGTCATTCCGAATTTAGCAAGCATGTCGTTGACGTACTTACTGACGTTGTGAAACATATATGCCAGAAGCGAGCTTCAGTACCTCTATTCCAAGAAAATACCTGTACTCTCCAAGCTGCTTCATTTCAAACCTTTCAAAAAGGTCGCTACCGGTCACGATCAGGTCGTCCACATAGATTCTGGGTCTCACTAATCCATTCCAGATGTGTGAGAGAGAAGGAGACCAGGAAACCCTAAGGTCGATCGGATCCTGCGAGAGCTTGTGGTGTTCTTCCCGTCGTTAGTGATGTTGTTTCTGGTAGTTCTCCTGTTGTCCCTTCTGCTTCGTCCAATAGTGATCAAATTCACCAAAAGGAAGGCTTTAAGATCTATACTCGGCAGAAGAAGAAGGTACAACTCACCGATCCCGTGGCTGCCCATCCACCGGTCATCTCCTCAGATCCAGGTATATCTTCTGATCATAATGTTATATAGAATCTTCCTAGTCGTCCTTCTGTTTCTGATGATCTTGATATTCCCATTGCATTGCGTAAGGGTAAAAGATCTTGTACCACTCATCCCAAACACCAGTTCGTTTCCTATCAAGCATTGTCTCCTTCATACAGAGCTTTTGTCTTAGCTATTTCCTCGTCCAAAGTCCCATCCAGCTTGGCAGAGGCTCTGGCTCACCCCCCTTGTCACTTAAAGGGAAAGCTGCGATGGTAGAAGAAATTAAAGCGTTGGAAAAAAAGAAGACCTGGGAACTGGTGAAATTGCCCGAAGGAAAACGGCCCAACTGCATTTGGGGGAAATGGGTGTACACTCTGAAGCATAAAGCTGATGTTTCGATAGATCGGTTTTAAGCCAGACTTGTGGCTAAGGGGTTCACTCAAGAATATGGGCAGGATTATGAGCATAACATACAATCCAAAGACTTGAATGTGAGAATAAAAGGCTGTCCCGTGAGAGATTGCGATGGATAAAGTCCGGCTAAGGTGGGATACAATTGAAAATATGAACAGCAGCGTTGACAGCTTCGGCCCACAAAGTGCGCGGGGCATTACTTGCAGCATGGCTCGGGCAGCTTCCATAATATGTCCATGCTTGCCTTCCACAACACCATTCTGTTTATTTGTGTAAGGACAGGACTACTGATGAATAATGCCAGCCTAGATAAGAGGAAAAATCTCTAGATATATACTCGCCTCCTGCATCGGTCCTCAGAATGAAAATAGACCGATCAAACCTGATCTACGACCAACCTCGATCTTCAAAGAAAACTGACTCCTCCTACTCCAAACTATTCCTTTCAAACTCCTTTAGGATAGGATCGTCGTTGGTCCTTCTTTCACTAATGATCTCACCATTTTATAGTCGTTCGCGCGAACGCGCGAGGGACTATCCTTTCTATCGCTTGCGCTTGCTTTTCACTCTCAAGACAACGGTCTCTCTCTCTCTTCTATAAAGCGAAGCAAAGCGCATGGCGCTGAAGTGAAGAAAGCTCAATAAACACACACGAACACGATGCAGGGCATAGCATAAATGATACCGCTGATCATTTCATATAAAATATATGCTGGACCTTTCTCGATGCTTTTGGGTGACTCACCAACCGACCCAGCAGTGATCGATGACAGAATGGTACGAACAAATCCAAGTCATTGGATTTGGAAGTTCTCTCTTTACCCACAAAAGGCCTTTGCATATATTACTAAATAGGTGTGCACCTCCAGATGGGCAGGGGCCGGCCTCCCACTCTCTTATGCAGCATTTATTAGCTTGGGTTGGGTGGATCGTGCAATAAGCCCCTCTCGACCCTCCGTTTCTCATACGTCTTTATTCAAGCCTCTCGCCTTTCGAGATCCGGTCCATCATCAACTCAGTCAGATCTTCTTGTTTGCCCGCTTTGATTAGGCTTCCTTTAACGGATTTGATCGGCATTTCGTGCCTGCAGCCCTGCTGAATTCTACCTTTTATCAGCAGGTTGGGTAGCGTAGTAAGGTTAGAGGCGCAACTAGAAGAGTTGGTCCTATATTTCTATTTCTTTCTCAATTCGATTGCAGTCTCCGAAGTCCTTCTTGATCGATGGTCCCCATTAGCATTAGTGCCAATTAGCACTTTTTTTTGGAAGGCGAGGGTGGTCGTAGATCAGATCGCGGATTCCACGGTAGCTGTAGTTCTAGCTCTACATTAGGAGCACGGGGGCTCTATCTATCTAAAGGAGGTGAAGACTCAAGTGGATTTCATTCCCTTTTGTTTGGAACCGCCCGAACCGGATAAGAGGGGAATAGCCTATCATTCATTGGTTGACCTGCAAGGGATAGAGAACTAAAGAACCTGCCTCCCGCCATCCATAAAGAAGTAGTCTTCGTTCGACCTGGACTTAAGAGCCCATCTCTTTTCCTTGCCTTCAAATGAAAAGCTCTTCCGTCCTGCCTTCCTCGAGATTCGAATAGTATTTCATGCCTCGAATCCCCGAGATGGCATGAGTTTGAGACTGCCGAATCAACCAGTTCGACTGGGTCAGAAGAGCTAGTCCAGCCTTTCAATGGTTACGGATCCATAAAAAGCTGGACCACAGATATTTACAAATAATATCGAAAACAATATAAAAAATATATATATTGTTTTATATTGATAGTCTTTTATTTTTATTAATCCCCTAGCTTCTGTCTACCCCGATGAAGGAGAGAGTGAAAGATAGAGATGGGCTTCCACTCCTGTCCCTTCGGCCCAGATATTGGATAACCTGTCCCAGCCTAAGCTGCAAAAGATGTTTGACCACTCCTGCCTTTGAAAGAAAGATAAGGTTTCGGGCTTTGAATGCACTCTTCTCTTTTCCCCTCCTGGTCCCGGATATTATATAACCTTACGAATCAAGAAAGATCAGGTGCAAGAAAAGATGTTCTTCAGTGAAGGGTTACTCGAGGGTTCTCCAAAGAGGGACTTTCATTCGATCAATCGCTTTTAGGGCTTCTTTTCCACACAACTGGATAATTCCTTATCAAGGCATGAAATACTATTCTTTCCCCCACCTTCCTATTCTTTAATGGAAAGACTTTCAAAAGATGTGAAATACTCTGCTTTTTTAGGGATAACTAAAGTTGACTGAGACCTTCTTATGCCCCTTTCAAACCTTTTTGATATTATTTCCTCTTGCTTTTCAAATGATCTTGGTCGCCTCGCCGGAGATTCAAGAAGGGAGTATGATCTACGGTCAAGCAGCGGCAGACCTATACTCCTTCATCCCCTACCTGAGGTCGATCAAGAGGGATTTCAACAGATAGAGAAGAGTGCTTCTACACTTTGACTGCCTGGGCTTACCCAGATATCGATGAATAACCTGCCAAAGAAAGAGGAGGAGATAGAACACATGTCCAGCCTTTGCCCTCCTCGGATTGAGAGATGAAGGATGAGCGACCTGCCTGGAAGAGCAGAATAGACTCGACTTGTCTTCCACTCTTACTGCAATTGATGGATAGAAGGCGAAAGCAGCCGGGTGAGACCAGCTTTGAAAGCGATGGAACCGACAGTATAATGTAAAGGCAGAGGTTGGCATACCATATCTTGGTGCCCGGAACCCAGTTAGAATGCTAGGACCAGTCGACTAGTGAACTAAAAGCCTGCTGATACAAGCAAGCATTGAACTAAAAACTAAGCGTTCACTACAAAGATCCTTTCCCCATCTAGGCTTGAAACAACTAATGAGTCGAGGATCACCAATACCCCCCGAAGCCTTTTTCTTTCTTCTCCTGCCCTTGGAAAGGTCAATTGCTTCTCTTGACTCCTGCCTGGTCCGGGTTGTTGGACCAGATATTTGAAAACCAGGGCTTGGCACTTATATCTAAAAACCTTATTTTTGATAAACCAGAACAGATACGGAAGCCTTTTTTCTGGAAACCGAATCCACTGCTTCTTCTAGTGATGCTGCTTAAACTGGCTCTGTAGGATCTATGTTTCCCCAATATCAGAGGGATTATCGACCAACCCGGGAAGAGCAGGGATAGAAGACTAAGCATTGAATCCAACCTCCTGCCCTCTGGCTTGATCGACTGCTCCATTCATCGCCTACCACGGACACCTCGACTCCCCGCTTTCAACCCTTTCCCTTTGGATTGGGTTTACCATGAAAGAAAGATTCTTTAATGCCTCTGGGGGCGACCGCCTTTGAACCCGACCTTCCCCTGCCTCTGCAGAACCTATAGGGAAGTCCAGAACAAGCTATCCAAGAATCAATCTTTTGAGAGACGACTGACAAGGACAGGTATCCAAGAAGGTTCCTTCATCCCTTCCTTTTAGTCTTTTGCTTGCCTCTAAAAATCCCAAACGCAAGAGATGGACGGGCATGAGCCTCCTTCATTCACTGATAAACCTGGCCTTTAAATCCTGATCTACGACCACGTCCGAGTGTACCAACTTCAACGGCTTCTTTGCAATGCACTTGGATTCAGTGTATGGCAGCCTGTGGGCCTTCCCTCTTTTCTTTTTCGGTATATAGTGCATCCTGGACAGATTGTCTTTTCTCGAAGCTCTAATTGTGGAAAACTTCTCACCATGCTGCGATTCATCAAGATTCGCAACTTCTTGTATTCTACGTACCCCAACAGCGCATGCCATAGAAAGGCTTTCATTCTTCTGCGTTCGATCTACGTATGCTGATTCGGCAGACATTACATATATTGACTCGACTCTCTTTCCTATTGACTCGAGGAGGTCCCCTATTATCTGCGGATT